>OMNV01023448.1:64014-95716 GCA_900303265.1 Brotula barbata
GGGTCACAACTTCTTCACTCGTGCGCCCGAAGAGGAAGGACATTTAACTTTAAGGAGAGAGAACAGGACTAAAACAGAGAATGGTGGCCACGCCAGACAGTGCAGTGAAGGCCAAACCAATCGGCGGGAAAAAGGTACAGAGCAGAGCTTCTAATCAGCACTGGATTTCAGCCACAAAACTATCAAAGGCGTGCCGTGTTTAATTTGCAATTTCTTCGCTTTTCTGTTCAGGTATCCAAACCACTGATGGAAAAGAAACGAAGAGCTCGCATTAACAAGTGTTTGGAGCAGTTAAAAACTCTTCTGGAGAGTTACTACAGCAACAGTGTAAGCATGACCACACGCTTCACAATGTGGAATAAAAAGTTTTTGTCTGTTGAAGATTGTTAACGGCTAAATTGTGACTTTTCTTTATCCAGATTCGGAAGCGAAAGCTGGAGAAGGCTGACATTTTGGAGCTCACCGTAAAGCACCTGAGGAGCCTGCAGAGCGTTTCTATCTGTGAGTCAGAGCCTCTTTCATATTAGATGGACACACTTGGTTTTCATCTGTACGCACAGTGATTCTGACCTTAACGATTCCCTCCTTTGCGTTCAGGCGCCACAGCTGCTTCGGAGTCTTCTGAATACCAAATGGGCTTCCGTAGCTGCCTGGCAAACGTCAACCGGTACTTGCTGATGGCGGACAGCCAGAGTGGGAGCGATCGTTGGATACTTTCGCAGCTCTCTGGTAAACTCAGCTCCTCTCAGAGCGAAGGAGAAGCCTGCAGCACCATGGACAGCTCCTCGAGGCTGGAAGCGGCGCAGAGACTTCATCCATCCGAGAGCCACAAAACAGCCACAGCCAGATCCATCAAACAGCACAGTGCCAGCAGCCCCCATTCTCTACCCAGGAAAGAAAAAAACTCCACTAACAGCAAGTTCCACTCAGTCAGTCTCAGCACTCAGCACAGCGTGTGGAGGCCATGGTAGAGAAGCCTTACATGCTTGTACCTGCACTGGATGTATTTACAGTTTGATTGTTTACATAGATGTATTTTATTTTCATAATAAACAATGTTAAATAAACCAACTTGTTGTCTTGTTTATCACAGTTTTTTTTTAAGTAGATAGATTGATGGCTAGATGGATGGACAGACAGAAAGACAGATTCATCCCAAAGGGGAAATTACCGATTATTATTATTGTTATTATTATTATTATAACAATAAAAATAATCAATATTATTACTACTACTACTTAGTACTACTAATACTACTACATTAGAGTACATCAGAGTAGTATTTGACCTCCTAAACTTTGAGGTAACCATCATCTTCATACAATTTTATTTTCAATGGTGCATGGAGTACAACCTTTCCAAATAGGCTCTACCAGGATGCAGATTGAAGAAATCTGTATAGAATTCTACCAGACACACCCAGAATAAAGAGGAATTCAAAATGATATTTCGTAGCTTAAAAATTACATGGTTTATGGATATTAGGTCTAAAAAAACCCAATAACCCTCAACAGATTTGATCTTTTGTATAAGGTAGTCATTTGCTAATGTAAAAAAGGCCCATTAGAAGTATCCTGAAAACTTAAAAGAACAATAAATGATCTGATATTACATATTTATCAGTGCTTAAGGGGTTTATAAATTCAAACTAATAACAGAATTTAAATATGTCAGCAGATAAAACACAGATCAAAGTCTCAATGTGGAGCAAGAAACACAACTAACCTCCTGTTTGATGCATGAAAGTCTAATTGGAGACACATTGTGATGTCTTAATTACATGCAGGTAGGGAGCACCTGGACACTGAAAGTGCGTCCATTCATTAAAATGTGATGCATAACATTGTCAAAAATTTGCTAAGTAATTATTTGTGTTCATTGATCAAACTGATGTTGGGTTGACCCCATGACTCATCTAAGTTGAGAAGATCAGGGTCACTTAAAGGACTTTACACATTTAATTGACCTTTTTACATTAACAACCCATTAAGAATGGATTTTACACAATAAATAAATAAATAATTTCACCCAACACGTAGGGTGTAAACTGTGGCATTTTTATTTCCCTTAATTTTTTTCCCCCTGGATGTTTTGTATCATTTCACACAGATTTCCCAAGAATGCACTTTTGACTTGGCACTAAAATAAAATTTATGAAGATGGACCTATTTGGGGTTATCTCGGAGATAAAGAGGTCAAAACCCCCCAAAACAAAAACAAACAAAATAAAAACAACTAAAACAACAACAAATCCCCCTAAATAATCAACATAAAGTTGAACGGTATGATTTGGAATGTAGAGTAAAAATATACCTTTAAATTCGCAACGTTATTTTTGTATAATTCACTCACATGTGTTTTCTAAGTTCTTTGTAATGACAAACATATATCACAAAATTCCCCATGGCTAGTTTTCGAACTCGTGTTTCTTGACGTTGCTCCTTTCCATGATAAGGACATTGTTACTTACGATAAAGGCAAAGGGGTAGATTGGGGCGTTGACGGCCCCCTGTCATTTCTTCCATTATTCTCCTGTTTTACGCATAAGTACCGAAACAGTGGCGCGTAAATTAGATTCTTGTAGGACAGCACAGCAATTTTCTGCTGCTAATTACACGCCGTGCTCTCTATCGCCTCAGGACTCCACACGTTGTCCCAACACATGACAGTCAGTACAAGGCGACATTAAACACCACCGAAATCGTTGCAGAAATACACCACCAGTGATCTAAAACTAAACTTGTTGCAAAGTGGTCAGCAAACGTGCCCGGTTTTTGAAGGACTTTTGATCAATTTAATGGCCTTTTCAAAAACTGTTAAATTATAACTGAGTATAGCACATGCAAAATTAATTGAAAGTTTCATGCAGTTTCCAGATAAATTTTGATATATATATATATTACTTATTTTTAAAGCTACTACCCTCAAATTTGTCTCTATTGTAGATGTGTTGGTATCATCCTATACAACAATATATTGAAACTTTGGAGTTTTCTGTAGAATTTAAGGGAATAATTTGAATCAGCCTGTGCGTAAAACGGCAAACTGCAACAAGTCAGATGTTATGGGGGTCCTGTAGTTTTCTTCCTGGTGTCAGGAGGTCTTTAGTTTTTGGCAGTGGTGTCATAAAAGCGCCTCTCCATTCTCCGGGGCAGCGCTGAGAGGATGGCACCTTACAGCGAGGAGAATCGCTGAAACGCCCACAGTTCTTTCACACAGTGGGGATGTTGAAAGACACCGCTGGCTCGGGGAAGAAGGGGGAACACTGGGCTGGGTTCAAGGTTTTGGCAGAGGAAAAAGGACCAAACTCACACCCCAAACCAACCCCCTTAACTGAAGTATTCCTTATTCCACCCTCAGATCTGTAAATCTTCTTAATACGCTCATCACAAAGTCAAAGCTGCTCTTTTGATGAGACCGGCAGAGGCCTGCGACACAAGAGAGTTTGTTTTACCAAAGAAAGAAGAGGCCACGTGATTTCAACTCTGAATGCACCTCGACGTTTCAAACAATTTCTATGAACTCTTCGGGGTATTGTTTAACTCTCCTAGTTTGGTTTGCCACCATAATAGTGACGCATATTAGAGCGGAGAAGCGAAGGCAGAGAGAGAATGCGCGATTTGCATGAGAGAGGAATCGGTGAGGCATGTTTAAGAGGAGAGACGTGGATGAAGTGCGCACAACATCCCCCTGCGGAACGCCTATGCTGCCTCAGGTACAACAGGAGTTTGTTGAAGATGTTTCATCTCCTTTACAGTCAACCAACACTCATCACCAGCTACACTGGCCCGTGTGTAGTCGAATGATGTTGGCGCAAAAGTGCAAAAGAAATTAAGTTTGAAGGTTTAAAAAAACACAAACCAAGCCAAAACAAACAAACAAAAATTGTAAATGCAATGTGAAGAGTTTTGCTGCTGCTTCCTGATTGATCTTCACTGGGTGTCTACCTACCTAAAATGTGGATACATTCATATAAACAGGAAAACAATGTGAGACAACTGAGTGGAATTAGTATATATATATATATATATATAAATAACATATATAAACTGTTTAATTCACCATGATTTTACATCATATATATTATTATATATATATTGTTTTACTGTTTTTTGCAAGCATGGGTTGACGCATTGTTTTGTTTTGTGCTGGTTTTTGTTTTGCTGTGGCTGGCAGTGTGGTGTAAATAGTATAGTTACTTAACAATAAATGTAGCAAAAGATGGTTTCAGTCCAGTGACCTCTGGGTCAAGGGCTCAGCATGCTACCACTGTGCCACTCAACATTTTTTGGTCAAGAGCAAACTGTTCATAATTATTGGCACAACAGGAGGCTGATACCAGGGGTATGAGGGGAAAGTCATATATTGTATTTTTTTTAATGCAGAATGTTATCATTTTTTCTACGTTACCATCTCAAGTGGTAAAACCAAGTACAGAACTGATGCACTGTCAAGTCTTTTATTCTGGAATATTCTTTATATACAGTAACTGGGAATGTTGGTGTAATAAATATCAAGGGTGGGTAGGGCTGTGACCTACTTGTCATGTATTATATTAGAAACCTAATAAGTTACTATGTGCATTAAAGCTTATCAGTACTTAGATTATTGATATCTAATCAGATAACACTAATAAGTTACCTGTGTGTAATAAATCTTATCAATATTTAGATTATTGATATCTAATCAGATAACACTTTGATAATGTTACATTTTGAATGTAAACCTTATTGAAGTACATAAAGTAAAATACCAGTACCAAAAGTCATGTTATGTGTAGTACTTGCTATTAAATGTTACATTACAAATGTTGACACAGCTCCAGCAAAGCAGAATTCATTAAAACCAGTAGATGGCAAAGTTGCAACACACTTGCGACAGTGCTTTTACAGATTTGTATTCTTTACTTTATTGTTGAAAGTACTGTCAGGAAACGTTTCACTTGACCCTACATCTCAACATTAATACAAATTTAAGTAAAATGAATTGGTTAAACTTGTAATGTAAACTTCAAAGGAAAGCAGATACTGTGAATGTAAAGCTAATTTGTCATTGCATTTAAAGTGTAAATGAAAAATAGATGATAACCATTGTAAAAACAACTGCAATCCCGGCATGTTTGAGGAACTGCTGGACCCTCGTACTGATTGGGGTCTTCTTGTTGAAGCCATCCATCTGCTGCTGCAGAAGAGCTATTTTGCCCAGGATAGCCTTCTTGCTCTCCTCCTCCTTCTTCTCCTTCAAATTCTGGGTCTTGTGCAAGTTGCTGATGGTTTGCAGGAGGACAGATCTCTCTTCCTGCCACTGGAGCTGCTGGATCTTAAGCGTGGATAATGCCTGCTTGTCGTGTATGGTACTTGTGGTCTGCATGTCCTTTCCAGTGGGAGTAAGTTTGAGGGTCCTCTCAAATTTACTTAAATCAGCCAGAGCCTTCAGTACGATGCTGTCTTGTCTCTGAGACGGAGCTTCAGCACTTGGAGTCTCATCTTGGTGCATCTGTGTCAGCAGCTGCTCTTTAGGCTCCGCTATCTCCTCCTGACTTGTGCAGGCCCCAGTCTTCTTCCTCCTCTTCTTCCTCTTCTTCTTTGTTGTATTTATTGGCTCATTCTCTGGGATTGAACCCAAAGCCTGCTGGCACTCCTGGCTTAGGGCCTCCACCTGTAACTCCATATGAGGTGATGGGTATGACGTCACCGTTGGGACCTGCGCAGGCCTCCGCATATGCTGAAGCAGACACATATGAATGTTCACTGGGGAGAGAATGTCATTCACCAAGGAGTCTGCGACACATCTCTCACTGTCGCTCATCTCATTCACATTGTGGTCCGTGTCACCTAACATGTCCATTTCCCAGTAAGAGGAATACCCCTCAAACACTCTTTTCTTCCCTCTGTTCATGTCTGCTTTCCTATTATTAGCACCACTACAACAACTACTGGATTGATGGCAGTTGGCAAATCGTTTTATAGGTGCAATAGCACCACCCGGTGGACTGGTGAGAAAGGGGCGAGCGTCTGGCACTAAATAAAATCTAAATTCTCTCAGCTTAGCTTGTTCGGTTTATGAAATGTATTTGATATTGACTTTCGGTTCTATCTGGCTTCCAAAAGCGACCCTCTAGTGATCGATTATTTAGATCTACGCTCCTCAGTGGGGCTTAAAGGTTCTTCTGCTACTCACTGTAGTATGTGTCAATCCTGTTGGACGTTTATCTATAACTGAGCCCGGTGCGGACACATTTCCGTCAGGTTACGATGTTTTCTACTCTCTGATTTTCTTCACAGCTTATAGCACTTCAGTCTGTTATTGTCCTCTGTATGTCTGCCTGCCTCGTCTGAGTCCCAGCAACATTATGAGGCGCATCAGTGACTCACGCAATAAACAATGGCTTTATGGCGTCATTGGCGATGACGACATTTCCATCGCCGGCGGAGGAAATATGGAACGGACTGGAAACACATGTTCGCGCGAGAGCTCGTTTGCCAGCCTCAAATCAACCGGAGGAAGACGACGACTAAGAGAAAGACTGCAATTTGACGTTTGCAAACGTTCATGTTGACGAAATGCTTCTTCAATACGTCATTTTCTGCACTTGCGTCAGCTAAACCGCTAAACTCACATCATCTTTTATCATTATTTTTGTTGCTTTTGTTATGGTCGGTGTTTAGTTGTTATCAGCTACCGGATGACTTGAATTTCTTTTGGGATTAATATAGTATCTATCTATCTATGTATACATCCATCCATCATCTTTTAAAAAACAAAAGAACTACAGTCTTCAAATCCATATGTATATGTAAGCAATCCAAAAAACCCATATAAACGATTTAGGCTTCAAATGTTCGCTTTTGCTTAATCTCATTATCATTGCTTTCCAGAGAAGCGTGTAAACTAAACCTTTTATATGCTTTCAGCGTTATATATTTCTAAGTAAACAACTTGTTTTACAAACTTCAATATTGGAATTGTGGATTCATTGAGTATTCTGTCACTTGTTAAAGAGGATATTTTTTATTTTATTTGATATACACAACTGTGTAGTTGTGGCACAGAGGGAAACTAACAGAGTTTGTTTTATGATTACAACCATCAGAGCTGTCCACTGACCACATAACAGCAGGCAGCTGTGTTCCACGGTGATAGGAGGCTCATACATAATATTACTAATAAATATTAATTCTACATTGACTGGTATTAAAATATCCCGCATTATCAGAAATTTACATTCCCAGATATCTTCAGGAAATGTTCAACCAACAGCGCTCTCTGCTGTTCAGCGCTTGTAGCAGCTGTGAGTGCGAGCACAGCGTTAGCCGCCATTGCTAACACTTTCTCTTCCACATAAACATCGCGCGGTCAACCACACACCGCTCAAAATACCGAGCACACGTAGCCTAACAACTACATTTTAATTACATTGATACTCACCTCTCACGTTGGCCGTTGACTCCATTTGGTTGTTTTGTTGTGTGTAGCGCGTTACCGTTTGTTTTTCCTTGCGTTCTAAATTGTTAAAAAAAGAAAGTTTGTTGTCTTCCGGGTTTCTTATGACTTTGCCGGCCAACGGGTGTCGTTAAGGGCCAAGTAGCACTAAAGCTCCAAGAGTTCATATTATCCTGTTGCGTAGTACACCCCGCTGATCCCCAGGGCAAATTACCACTACTACTACTACTTATTGAATTAATAATATTTTTTTCTGTTACTGGATGAGCAGTGTCTCAAATTGATTGGGGGTGGGGTTTCAGGTAGGAAAGGGGCCTCACTTACCCAATAAAGTCATCAGAACAAAGTTACGGTTTGACTCATTTGAATTCTGAAAAAAAATGGGAACATCCAACAGGAAAATATGATTACTGCCAAGAAATAAGGCATATCACATTTTATTTCAAATGTAATTTTTATGAAAGAAAGAAAAGAAATAAAGCGACTGTTAACAAATGTTATCAGTAAAATGGTATTGAATTATTTAAGGGAGATTGGATTCAATGATAGGATATAGTTAATCTGGGGTTATAGTAATATGACTCATTCTCATTTAATGTAAGTGCAGACACACCTAATTGCTATTTGTCAAAAAATGGGTGCTAATGCAACAATGTATGTACAAAAAAATAAAATAAAATTGAAGAGTAAGAGGTGAGTAAGTGAATATTTTCACACAGAACATTAGCTTCACAATTTGGAACTCAGTGGTTGGTTGAGTGGGTCAGTTCGATTTTGCTCCTTTTTTGCCTTTTTGTATATTTTTGTGCATACATATGGTAATACATCTGGGTTAATGCTTTGGATCGGTGAACAAAAAAAAGAAGGAAAAGTTATTGTAAAATGAAACAATGAATCTTGAACTTAAAACACAAACTAACAGGCAAAAAAACAAATACAAACAAAGAATATATTCTAAAGTTTTTTTCAGGTTTCATAAATCTTTTCAATAAATTATTTATTTTCAATTTGCATTTTTATTTATATTTTGATATTGGAGGCTTTTTTTCAGTCACAAACATCGTGTTGTCAGATTTCAGTTCTTTTTTTTTGTTTCAAATCTTTATTTTTCTACTAAAATTTTCTAAAGATCAAAACTATGGGCCTGGATTTAGCACCACGCATACATATATATTTTCTGTTTTTTTTCCATCTGAAACTTTGGGCATTGTAAATAAATAACAACTTTTTGTGCCAGGCTTCCTCCTTTCCTATTCTACCATAACCTTCTGTGGAAGAACCAGTACCACCTCTGCAGTCACCTGAGCTTCTGTTTGTAAAGAACATAGTAAAATGTTACTTAAATCAAAAGATGCCTTCATAACAATTTATACCTACTGTGGCAATGCTTCCCCTATTGTGGCTGCAGGGAATTCCTCAGAATGACCAGAGGTAAAAACAAAGGAAAACAAAAACTGTGGGACAAACCTGCAGCTCTGGTATCACCCCAAACACCACCCAACCTTTTGTGCCACCAGGCTCCCACTCCTGACAGGTTCTTTGCCCAGTCTCTGTTACTGTGAATGCCAACCAATCATTGATGTGGTAGGGGTCAGCTGTGTGGAGGTGGCCTGTACTGGAGGGTACGCCAAGTCCCTGACATCAATCGCTACAACAATGTGGTGATAGTGATGATGAGATGAGATGAACCCAAACTGAGGAAATTTGCATATTAAAGCAGCTAGTACATGTACAAGTACATGTAGAAAAAAAAGTGACCAAGTAAGGAACCAAATAAGAATAGAATGAAAATATAAGAGAATACATAGAAATGAAATTCGAAATTGAAACAAACAAAATTTTTAAAAACAAACAAACAAACAAAAAACAAAACAGCAACAACAACAGAATTGAATAAAACAATTAAAAATAAGCTGACAAAACTATGCACACGATTATATAAATTTTATGCAGTATATTACATATACATACAAAAATACATCAATATATATATACATATGCAGTATATTGCACATTTCACAAAATACTAAGATAGTAAGGGACCGTCTGAAAGTACGGTTCAGCTCAGCTCCTATCGAATGCAGTCCCCATGTAAATAGAAATTGCGAAACAACGAGGTTCCCCATGTACCCATCAGATGGCACTATATGACCATATTCAGGTGTCCATTTTCTGTGCAACATTCATGAGACAGACAAAAAAAATACTCATCAAGGACGAGGCACTGCGCATCATCTGATTCAGCTTTAAAAAAAACAAAAAACAAACAAACAAACAAAAAAACAACAACAGTTAACTCAAATATTTATCACTTTTAAAGGTGCCATTCCTCACGAATCCCTCTCGCTTACTTTTTCTTGAAATATAATCTTAATTTAAGAGCGTGTAAGAATTGCCTCTTAACCACAATTTAGATATAGGTTTTCATCCAATTCTAAATTAACAATAACATATGAAAGGGTACCATCTGACCACAAAGAATTATACATTTTGTTGGTGGTTTTATGTGGATTTCATTCAGTTCACGTGTTTTGGACTGCTACCTCTTGTTCTGTGCGATCCACAACAAAGACATTTTCAGATGGGTGTTTATATTGTAGGTGTATTTAGATATATTTCGGTTTGTGAATATGGGCGTGGTCTTAACTAGGGGCCCTCCTTCCCAGCCCCCTCTGGAGCCGACATGAACTTTTCTCCGGGCAGTGTCGCGATGGACGCCCAGGGATAGCGTTTAAGGTTTCCATGCTGTAAAATTTCCAACACATAGCGCACTTTGGGTCGCATCATGGAGGTCGCAAAATGTTCTTATCGATAACCCTCTAAAGGATATCAAATCTCGCATTGGTCAGATTTTGTATTGTGGAATTCAATTAGACAGGAGGAAGGCTTCAGGACGATTTGGCCATGGTGGATTAGAAAGGACGCAGTGATAGATTTCATTCATGAAGGAAGACTGTTCCGGATCTGGATTGTGTTCCATGAGTGCAGGACTGGGAGAGTGGACTCGGGAGATCCGTATCAACAGGTGGGTGTTTATAGTTAGTCTGTGAAAACGTCCCAAGGAAAACGGGAAAAACAACAGTATGTCGTATGCAAATGATATGTAAACTGTCCAACAACTTCAAAAACTCGGAAATTTTAACACTTGCTCCTCTGCATTTAGGTATTTAATTCATATAGTAGAGAGAGGGACTATTGTAATTAGGAAAATGGACTGTTACATGCCTTAGTACCCGTCAATAAACACCTCCAATGGGCAGTATTTTAGACAAAATATGATAGATTCATTGTGGCAGACTATCTTCGATTTTAGCGTGGTAGGATTCAACACCGGTGTTGTCTTTTGTTCGCTCCGATCCGGACCAGTTGAACCTGTTTTCCTCAACTAATCTGGGTTATATTGTAGTTACCACTGAGGTTGCGCTGTCGGATGACATTACTTTCTCAACATTTCGTTTTGCTACGCCCCAAACTACACGAGTGTAGCGTGGATAACAACACGCAGCTACACTCTACAGAGGCAGCTATAACTGCAGAAACCTCCGGTCCCATCTCCACGATAAAAGGAAAAAAACAACAACTAACAATAAGTGTTTTGGCGTGCTTTGATCGGCACTGAGGTGTTTTTCCCAACGATGCAAAATTCCCACAGAAGCAAGGAAACGTAAAAAGGGCCGTCGCTGAAAATCAACCAGACGTTGGAGAAGCTATCGTTGTGTCCAGAGCAAGGAGTAGCTAACACAAACCGAGGACGCTTTGTTGTCTGCAAACTCCACATCTGTTTTACAATTGTGTTACGCTGTTGTAACTACAGCGGTTTAGCGTGGACCGTGATTTTCTTCACCGGTTGGCCATGCGAGGATCTCGGATCTCCGTGGAGGAATGTGTCGCTTTCTCCCGGCTTTAGCTCAGCCTCGGCTCTATGTAAGACAACAATACCAAACCTGGTTTTGTTTCAGTTGTAAGCATATCCTGTCTTTGTCACATTCATCGCACCACAGAATGGCATTCGTGTACAGAAAATAACGTTTACCTGTGTTTCTCTTTTACGTAAATGAATAACAAACAACCCACTATTAAGTTAGCGGTGTGCTAGCCTCTGCTTCTTCGCGGAAAACAACAAATCCCACTGTGACCATCGAGAGGCTCAGCATTGCTCCTAGCTAACAAATGGGTCTATTCCTTAAATGTCCTGCATCTCTTCCAGGGCCAACAGTAACAACATGCTCCTGGCCTCCGCAGTGGTGGTGTGGGAATGGCTGAACGAACACGGCCGGTGGCGGCCCTACAGCCCCTCCGTCTCCCACCAGATAGAGGCGGCCATCCGCAGCAGCGACCCGCGCGGAGGGAGCGTGGTGCTCGGCCAGGTGGACAGCAGGCTCTCGCCGTACATCATAGACCTCCAGTCCATGCACCAGTTCAGGCAGGACACAGGTAAGGCCATGAGTGTGTGCAAGGATGTGTGATCTTTTACGGTCACAACCCCTACTTTGAGCTGGTTTGGGATTACAATTGTGTCTTTTGCATCTTTACACGCTGTGTATCACCATATCATTGTCATTGATTCATTAATGATGGTCGTGGATTACTAACAGCCTTCCTGCAATGATAGCTGTCAACACACCCAAAGCGATATAGTAGTTCAGAATATTGCACAATTACTTGTGACTGAATAATATACTAGAGGTATACATTCCAGATCTATTTTGCTATCCTGCTGTTGCCATGGATGTGGACCAGCAACACTGAGCTTGTGATTAGATGAGAATTCCATTCCTGCAAACTTTTCTGTCATTTTCACATTACTGGGTTTGTGCTTTGCATCGCTATGGCAAAATTGTGGGTGTGGTGTTCTTACTTTCATAGATAAATTTGTGGCCAAATGTTGACCACATATTTCCACCGTAGCTTCACTGAAATTTGATTATCCTTGTGGTGCCTGAGGTGTATTTATCTAGCAACAGCTGTGGGAGATTTTGACATAAATAACTCACATTAACGCTTGGTGGTCTGACTATGCACACAGCTGTAAATCACATACTGGTTATACATTATGTTTACAAATGAATAAGCAATAAAAGGTTTTCCAATTATTTTCAATGAACAATTTAATGATTATAGAGCTAATAGTATTTCGGTTTTATTGTCTTACACAAGAACATTGGACCACAGCAGCTGTATATGCATGAATGTAGCGGTGAAATCATGATTCCAGCCCTTTCAACATAGGCATCAGAGATTCAACAGCAGTGCTGCCTTTCACAACACTTTTTCACCAGTAGAACTCAGGAATGTTAGAATGAATTATCTTGCTGATAGTACCAATTCCAAACATCAAGTCCTCTGCGTTCTGTTTTCGAAAACTCTTTTTAAAATAAGTGCAGTATTCCTATTACAGGTGATTTCTTGAGCGATTTCCTTGTGACAATAAGTAAACCGTACTCTTATAACACAAGCTAGAATGAAGTCAGGATGAGTTGTTTATCATGAAGGCATTTTCTCATCTGTAGAGCAGAGTTTTTTTCAATTTTATTACTAGGTAAAGGTAGAGGTATTGGAAGAAGATGAAAATAAATCTTGATCCACAGAGCACAGCAAGTGAGCAACATCATGCATGCTAGCTAATGTCCAGAGACACAGCATTATTTAACAGGAAGGCTTTGCAGTTGATTGTTCATCATGATATCAGACTTTTGTAAACCCTTAAAAATCCACAGAGGTAGCCTCGTCAGCAGTTTCGATACTTTTAAACTGATTATCCAGAGTTTTGTGTTTTACCCCTCATGACAGTGATGTAGCGGTAGTAGGGGTATAACAGGTTGATGAACAACCACTCCCATAATTCCTTCCAATATACAACTGTTGCAGCTATGCATTGTCAATCACTGACATTCCAAAACAAATCAACATGTTAGTTGTTGTAGTTGAAATCACAGCTTCCTCCCCATTTCTTGCTTTTTCTGCCATCATGTTTTTGTTTGTATACCCAAACTGTGTACACCTTGATTAACACTTCCTTAGATAAACATTGTCATCTGACAAAGGGCTGCCTCCATCATTTTCTCTATAATCCTGTAAAAAATCTTAGTTGCTGGTGAAAACTACAAATGTGTTGAAGTACTCTTGCAACATTATCCCATTGCAATTTGTTGTTAAATTGTGATGTTTTAAAATAAGAATAAATGAATGGTTATCACTTTAAAAAGTGCTGTAGATTGCCTTTTTCTCTCTCTCTTCTGCATAATGCTTGATAGCTTTAGAGTGAAGTGCACAGTGAACTCAAACAGGTGACTTAGGAATGGGTGCTGCCTCTTTGCATCCATTCATTCAATTTCATGAGCCATACAATGGGTGAAAACTAGCCAAGTCACAACTTGAGTTATGTAGGACAGGATACACAATCATGGTAGACGACCCTTCACAGCTGTGTCGATATATCGATATCATTGCATATAAGATCATATTGCCCACCGCTTACAGTTAACTGCAAGCAGCAACAAAACTGAGTTCAGTAGTGAATATCTGTACATTAAGTCAAACCAATGTTTAGCAATGGAAAACACAGGATAGCCCATATCCAGTTTCAATCAGTTTCAATTTCACACTTCTGACTTTAGGTTTATAAGCCCACTTGCAGGCATCAGGTCACCTATGGATAATATTTGGGTTTTGACCTCACAGAATAAACCACCACAAGGCTTCAGTTGGAGGTGGGGTGGAGTGTCTTGATTGGGGTGAGATTGTGAAGATTGTCTGGAACAGCTGTAAATGAGCAGGCCGTTGTTGTGTGGGGTGCATTCTTTCACCCTTATGTGTGTTAACACCACACACTTTCCTTCGCGCACACACAGCAGCTGCATGGTGTTTGTGGTGAAGAAAAAAATAATCTAGAGAGAAAGCAAGCCGTTGAATCATTGGAGGATGTGAAATATTTCAAGGCTTAATGGAAAGAAAGTTCACTTTATCTGTCCTCACTGAGCACTGTAGCCTCAGTTTTCCCTCTCTCTCTCTCTCTCTGTCTGTCGGTCTTCATGAGTTTCTGACCTTTCTCTTGCTTGTTCTCATTTGAGTATTTAGTGTCGTTAGGAGGTAAAACTCCCAAGGATCTTTCAGTTGTGGAATAAATAAATGATATGATACATGATAAATGGAGAGAAAAAGTGTGTGTATATTGGGGTGTCAGAAGGAGTGGGTGTGGTTGTTGTTGTAGTGAGATAATTAGGGAGTCTGTCTCTCTCATTTTTTTCTCTCATTGCCTTGCCCCATTGTTGCCGAACAGATGTGACTTGGTCTTTGTAGGTTGTGAGATATTGACACGCACGCACGCACGCACGCACGGGCACACACACACACACACACACACACACACGTATGCGCAACAATAGAATTGAGGCTGAGGGGAAGATGGTCACTTGTTATTACATGGCGAGCGAAGTGGAAGATGAAGGGACGAAATACAAATATGGACATGCGATAGAGAACAGCCAAAAAGATTAAGGTGAAAAAAAAGGGTTCAAACAAATGTTTTCAACATACAAAATATGAAATGGAGTAGTTCAAGCAAATTTTCACATTTAAGCTCCTTGTTCTTTTCAGCATTGAGCCTATTGAATGTCACATTTTGTTTTGAGTCCATTATTTGTATGACTTCCAGACATATATGAAATGCGAATTGCAACCAGCTTCGGTTGGCTGATTTTGAACTGCCATGAAAGTGAAAGAACGGGTACACTTGTAATGAACTAACAAACCTGTTTGCTCTTTTGCAAACCCATAAAATAACAGCTCAAATCCCTTTTAGTATTGCAAATGCTAGACGCGGAAAGAGCTGCAACTCAGTGATATGCAGCACGTGGCTTCACATGCACTTTAAAACAGATTGTAGTGTGACTGATGGAATCGATTTTTTTTCCACCCCAATGTCTTGCTCACATCATCATGCACCTGAAATTGATTTAAATCAAAATATGCTCATTCACAGCAGAGTAACACATAAAGACTTGTAAAGAAAAAGACTGTCGTTGAACAAGAGATGTGCTAAAATCGTACCTGGCAGTTTGACTCCCCCTCGCGTGAACAAGTTTCTCACTCTTTCTCTTTTGGTGGTGGATAATACATTTAACTTTCCCCACAATGCAAACACTACAACAACAGAATCGTGTCGATTTCTTTGGGAATGAAGTGAGCGCACCTCAATGCAACAATTGCATGTTACATTGAATTATTTGAGTCCATTTGTCTACCAACCTGCTTTTATTACACCCTGCTACTATTGAATGCTAGTTGTGAGAAGAAAAACTGAAGAACAAACAATTTCACTTTAGTAGTATTGATGCAGCAGTAGATGATTGTGGGATGATCATGTTTCACTGGATATGCTGTTATTGAAATGAAATTGTAATTGCAGTTTGCTGGAACTAAGAAATATTGACACTTCAAAGCAAGTATGTGGAGTTGAAATGAAAATGTGCATTTTTAGATGTGTGAATAAAATGTTTTTTGTTGTTTAATGGCACCCAGAGACACATTTCCCATTTAGCTTTGCTGATGTGAACATTTTCTTTTTTAGCTCCTGTGTTAATTTTTACCAGCATGTTGCTTCTGAGCTCCAGCTGCTCCTGCTGAAGGAGACACATTCCCAGACCCCACAATGCCCCGGGCATCAGGGTCACGGTGGGGGTGGGATTGAGGTTGGCTCGGGAACTCCCTAGAGACGAGGAAGAGGGAAGAGGGGGTTGAACCAAATATTAACACTGTAGGAATGTTTGCCGTGTCTTGCTGGTTTTGACGGAGTTTATCAGCACCAAACTGCTAATTTAAGGACCTTCTCCTTTATATATGCACAACAAACAACAACTACATGTATACTTGATCCCTTCAACAATTATTTTACTACTTATTTGTTTGTTTTTGTTGAATGTTTTTCCCTGTATTCCACTAAAATATCGAAAAATTATTTGGTTTCAGCAATTTGATAATATGCTGCTTTCCTCTGTTTCATCATTTAAAGAGTTAATCTCCTTACAATTCTTTAACGTGATCAGTATTTGTCACAATAAATATTGCCTCAAAGTGGGATGTTACGGCATACATCGAATGTGAAACAAATGTGCCACTGATTGGTTCACTTTTAAATTTCCTTCAAAGAATTTTAGAGAATTGCACTGTTTGTATTGGTTGTCAAGTATGTAGGTCTCTTTTCTTTTGTCAAACTGCAATTGTCTGTAAGCCACGTCTTTAAAGGCACTCACTCCTTGGGTTTATCTGATTTCCGTCTCCCAAGCTCTTTCTTTTTTTTCTTTGTCAATTTTTCCTTTGTCATTCTCTTTCTCTGCTTTTCCCTCTCAAACTCTTTGAAGCTGAAAATGGAGTCTGAGCTGAAAAGTCAGGGGACAGTACACTTTCAAGGTGAAACTAAGTACAGACAAAGACTGAGACAGTGAAGGAAGGGAGTGAAAAAAGAGTGGAAAGCACAATGTTAGATACACAGTCATGTCACAGTTAATTAATTATAATTGACTGAATCGATTACTACACTTGACCCTGGTTGGAAATGTACCAAATAACAGGACTTGAATAATTAGTCTTGTTTAGGCCTACTAGCCTAAATGAGAAACCCCCCCAAACATTTTGCCTTTCCTTGACTGAAAGAAGAAAATGTTTTGACAAAAAGTAGGCATTGCACCTTTGTGATCTTTTACATATTTTATGGAAAATGCAGACACATTGTAGGGCAAGTCATTTAAAGACGCAGTTTCCAGATGCTGAGGAAATTTCATATTTTTTTGATTCTGTGTCCTTTCTGCATGGATCCATCAGAAAAAGATGAAAGAGGCGGAGGGTCAGCAGAGATTTTTGGCTCAGAGTTGTTGTTGTGAAACTCTACGTGTCAGATTACTGTTACTGTGAGCCCCTCGGGGTACGTCACTCACGGCTTCCTCTGCAACACACACACACACACACACACACACAAGCTAGCACGCACACACACTGAGTACATGAAAAGGTGTTAAGCCATAAATAAATATTGGATCTTTTACAAGTTCCCTGCCACAGGTCTGAGCAAGTCCTTCATCCAGCCTTTAACCACAGTCAATCAAAATGTAGCCATCTCAAACTTGACTACCTGGACAGACACTCAGTCCGTACATCCTAATGTCTATCATTACATCATTTGTAATCTTGTAGTGGTTAATATCATCTGACACAAACACATGTGTTTTTAAAAAAAGAACAAACATATTTTCCAAAATCCACTGTTTATATTGCTCTATTTTTGCCAAAAATAAACTCATACACATTCCCTTTTGTCAAAATACCTATTAAAAAATAATGTGCCCCACTTGTTCTTAGAAATGTGGGACTGCCAGGCAAAAGCACCACAGGCAAACACAACACACACTCACACATGCCCACACGCACACACAGTGATGACTGTCATGGGATTGGGTTTAAAACAGCTCACGTGGAGACAAAGAGATTAAATGAATTTAAAAAGAAATTAGAGCTCAACTGAGAGAGTGTGTGTGTGTGTGTGTGTGTGTGCGCGCACCCTGGTCTGAACAAAGTAGAGATAGACTGAAGCTGAAGCAGGAAAAAAATATTCAAACTTTTTTACTTTTGTGTTTTGCCAAGTCTTGATTCTAAAAGTGATCAGAATATAACTATTTTCGTTTTAGGAACGAACACAAAATAAAGGCCAGCCAGCTTTCACTAAAGAAGAACAACTTCCCTCAGACTGTTTGGCACTTGACAGAGATAGGTTTTTTACTCAATGCTCTTTTCTTCATACAGGAAGCAGATTATTTCAGCCTGTTGATCAACAATATCTTACATCGCACATTTTGTTTTAAAATTTCAAAGTATTGAATTAAATGCTCAATAGAGATTGATAGAATTTTAACTGGGGAAAATGACTAGGAAATCTGAGTTTTGTGCACAAAACAGCTGCATTCTGTAGAGGGGAAAGGCAAAAAAAAAAATTGTATCAGACGTGTGATTGTGAGAAATAAATTGTCAAAAAGAAAAGAACGCTGCAGAGTTGTGTCTTTGTCTAAGTCAGTCTGACCTAGATAACACATGGCTCACTGCCTCCCTCTCAGTTTCAGTCTCCTTTCATTTACCTCCCAACTTTTGCTTCGAACTCTTTCTCTTTTTACTCCCTTTTCCTCTTCACTTTCATCTGCTATGTGCCGTTGAGAAAATGATTCCAATGCTTGATGGGACAAGAAATACTCAATACAACTTTTTCAGGGTTTATTAACTTGTTTGGCTTTTTTTTTGAAACCGTTATAACACTTCTCTTTTTTTTCTTTGTTTATTTCTGTTTGTGAAAGTTTTCCTTGATAAAAGTATCCATATGTTTTTTTTCCCTCATATTACCTGCTTCAGGAGTGTAACTTTCATCAGAGGTCCAACTCAGTTCAATATTTAGTTTTGTCATCTTCTAGTTTTGTCACACACATGCAAACTCAGCACGGTTTAGTAAATAATGCTTTATTTCGGAACTGATCAGTTCGTGAAATTCACAAAAATGCGTTGAAAAAATAATGGAAAAACAAAAAGCAAACTCACTAATATCTATACTAAATCAGTTCCAGTATGTATCACTATCAATCATTTAATTATGAATATAACTAACGATTTAAACATTCATTGGCTCACATCAACACATACATACATGTATAAAATTTAATTTGGCAAATTATTGGAGAAACTTCGTAGGTGGTTACGAAATAGGGAACATAGTTTAAATCTAACTAGAAGTTGGTTTGACCCTAGCTTTAAATCCTGATATTCACAAGGAAACGTATACACAATTAACCTCCCTGGATCAACCCTTTAAAGGTTAACACACACATATGTTCTCTTTCACTACTCTACTGAGCTGATTGGGTTCAGTGGATCTGAGAAACAGCTTCAGGCACCTTTCAAACTCTGGTGCAGCATGTAGACGTTTGAGGGGAATTGGTCATATAGTTCATACTCTTTTTGTCAATAACATTGCACAAATTCAAAATACCACAATTTCAGCTAAAACAACTGTGTGAATTGGAGTTGTGTGGGAGGCTGTGCATGTACACGTGGGCATGCAGGGAGGGGTCACTTATAGACAGAACAATAAAGACCAGATGGCCAGTTTCGTTCTCTCCACCTGCCGCTTTGTCCAAACATCAGTCCCTTGTGTTCATTTTTGCCTTTGGTTCTTCACCAAATAAGAAGAAATGTTTTCTCTCTTGTGACTTTTGCAGAAGTACAATCAATACCTGAATGTTAGCTATCAATGTCTGACTTTGTTGAAGTTAAAGATGCTTTTCTTCAAACCCTTCAGACTACAGTACAAGAAACTAAATATGAGCAGAAGAATCTTCAATTCTGTGCATTAAAGCTATTTTTTTTTCTTTTCCTATTTATCTTTTTTTTAACACCAGCATATAGTCCATATACGCCACACCCCAGCATTTTGCACTTGGTTCCAAGTTTGGTTGGTTTGAGTGACATGTGAAAGCAACATCAAGCCATATGTTGATCCAGCAATAACAAACACAAACTTGATGATGCACTGTGAGAGAGCAGTAGAGATTACAGCTTTTTCTTCATTGTTGTTGCACCATTGTCAAGTCAAATCAAGTTTGTTTGTGCAGCCCAGTATCACATAAAATGTCTCAAAGGGCTTCACAGGCCCACATAATGACAAAAACAACAACTGACCTGGCCCAAAGCTCTCTATGAAGACTCCCCAAACACCTTAACATATGTGAAAAAAGCAAGAATTCAAAGAGCCATTCCCTGTCCTCTGACAGCCAGGCGTGCGATAGGAACCGCGTGTGGGATAAATTAATTAATTACATGGAAAGACTATAACAATGTAGGAAGGTAAGCTAGTGTAGTACACATGCACAGACATGTAAACACATATATTATAAAGTGAAAAGACACACTTAAAACTCTATTTGTTTTAATGTGATGCATTTTGGAACATTGGTTTTGATAAGTGCTATATAAATAAAATTATTGTGATGATGATTGTTATATATTATCATGATATGTATCAGACCCAACAAAACGTTATATTATAAATACTTATTAGTTTTGCTGAAAACTTTTGCGCTCTCACACACACACATAACATACACACGATAGAGATTAAATCAGGCCCAACATTTTTGTCTCAACACAGTCTGGTAATGTTTTCTGAGTTTGGCCTGACATGTGACATAAAGTTTTCATTCCAAAGAAGAAACAAGCCAGAGGAATTGGTGTTCTTGCTTCAAAGATGAAAATGTGGATGACTGCCGAACATTCATTTATTAACAATAACTCATTCATGTCTGTACTCATAAGAGAGGGAAACAAACAAACAATTCTTCTTTTGTTTTATTCTTGCTAATTGAATAGTTAAGATGCTTTATTAAAGTATAAATTCTGGGCCCTTCTGGCATGTGATAATATTACACTTCACTGCACAGACGGCTGATCTCACCAGGGACTTTCCTTTTTCAGTAATTGCGTTTATTTTTTGTAGTTTTCATTTTTACGTCGCAAATAATCCCATGCTCTTTTTATTTTACTGTGCATAAAGAAATGCTAAATGTAAAAGCATGTAACCAATGACAGTTGTCTATTTTGGAAAGCTACTAAACTGTCGAATTGGAGCCAAGATGATTCAAGAATTAAATTTCCGCAAACAAAATGGATTCAGGTTTCTTGTTGTGAAGCAAAGCGAACTTTCTGAAAAATGCTTTTGGAGTTTCTACAACAATCCTAGGTTGTGAATGAGGCTTCAGACACACACGGATACAGATACATGAGATAAATGTCTATTTGATCCTAGATTGTGCTGATGCCCTCTTCAGAGAAAAAGGCTGGTAGGTGTCTTTGTGGTTAGACCTTTAACCTTTACCTTATAAATGGAGCTCAGCACAGAGCACTGGCAGAGTTCTGATGTATTCGAACACACACAAAGAGAACATCCCTTTGGGGATCAATGGAGCAGCACATTATCCTTTTATGATTAGCATAATGGAGAGGTTATGAAAGAGCACATTTGGTTTTGTTCCTTTGGAGTGGACATCTTTACCGCATTACATTCTGGTTTTCAGCCCATCTGTTTTTTTCCCAGAAGAAAGACAATAAATTTACAATAATACAATACAATAAAGAATTTCAGCTAAATCCTCATATCATAACAACTTTTTCATTAACAATACATACCAAAAATGCAAGCTTTTTTTTTCTTTTTTGTTTTTGTATTTGTATCATATTTTTTGATCACCATGGAGAAAACCGTGTTTCTTTTGTGTTAATTTACTGTTCATACATACATACCTCAATGGATTAGGCCAATGATGTACCCTGCCTTTCACCCAATGGCTACTGCAATATACTGCAGCCCCACTGTGACACTGACATGGATAAGAAGGATACATAATGGATAAAAGGTGTAGAGTGCTCACTAAGAGGGGTTGCGATAACTGAAGGACTAGTGGGCCTTGGTGGAGGCATGGACTGGTCCTGCGTGGCCCTCTAGCACTGTTCGCACTAATTAGCTGACAGATTACTAGATAAAATTTGAATGAAGATCGTCACTTTGGTTCTCCAGTTTCTCTCTCGCTGTCTGTGAGTTTTTTATTTTCTCCATCCACCTCAAACAAATTCAATACCTGTGCATTGAAGTCTTCCCTTTTGATGTCTCTGTTCCCCTGCCACTGTGTCAATATCACGTCTTTATAGTGTTGTTTCAGCCTCTATAACAAACAGACACACACACACTTCTTGACCTGGCACTGCCTGAAAAGCCTGTTACCCCCAGGGACAGAGGTAGTCTCTGGTTGGATGATATAGGGATCCTCCTCCTGTCCCCCTGTTCTGCAGTGAGACAGACAAACATTGTTGTGCTCTTGCTGTGTATTGGTGTTTTCAAGAGATGAGGACAAGAGTTTGCGACTTGGACTTGAGTTGCTCTTAAGTCACACACACAGTGACTGGAGAACGTACTCAAAAAACTTGCAACTGGAATCGGACTTAAGCGCATTAACATTAACATGAACTCATTCCCTTATCGTCATGTAAAATCTTATGCATCTGTTCCGCTTGCACTGCCAAAGATGACTGGAAGCTGCAGCACAACACAACTGCTCCACACAACGTCACCCAAAGAAAAGAATCGCTAATTACAGCATCTGTGGTATCAAAATAAAGGATGCTGGATCGGCCACATCAAATTTTAGCAGGCACTTGAAAGCGTACTTGGATAGGTCAGTCGCTTGATAATGTGAAAGTTAACGTTGGCACATATGGATGGTTAGCAAACATTGATGGTTAAGCATCAGCTATCTAACATTGGCTAGCTAAGGAAGGTTAAGTTGATTAGATTGGCGTTTGCTGAGTGTTTTGAAAAGATCCGTGTGGGTTTGCTTGCCACATTTTTCGCATAGAGTGATCATTAACGTTCTGCTGCCTAACATGAAATCGAGAAAAAGTCCACCTAATTATTAATGTGAGCCACAGATAGGTTACTACGAAGGCATATTAGTGCCATTATAGGTTAAAATAATAATAATTTAAAAAAAAAGCGTTTTGTGACAAATCCATATTGCTTCACACAGGCGCTGCCACTTGCTGTAACATCGAAGGGGCTACATCGCTGAGACGGCTTCGAACTAGCCACAACTACCACAAATGCGGCTAAAACAACTGTGTGATTTGGAGTTGTGTGTAACGCTGTGCATGTAGACGTGTGTATGCAGGGAGGGGTCACTTGTACACAGAACAATGAAGACCAGATGGCCAGTTTCTTTCTTTCCACCTGCCTCTTAATCACAACATATTTTGTTTGTGTTCATTTTTGCCTTTTGCTCTTGAGCAGCTAGTCTTGTAAATATTTACTCTCTTGTGACTCCTGTGCAAATACAATACCTGAACGTAAGCGATGTATGTCTGAGTCTTAAGATACTCTGTACAAGAAAGACAATATGAGCAAGCTATTGGAGCCCACTTATAGAGACAGTTTTAAAAGTAAGTGCTTGTGGCCTCTTAAATTCTGTGCATCAAGTCTAGTTTTCTTTTTTTTTTAAACACAAACAAATAGTCAAGACAGGCCACACCCCAGTATTTTGCCCTTGGATCCAAGTTTAGTTGGTTTGAGTGACACGTGAAAGCAACACCAAGCCGTGTGTTAATCCAGCCCCATTGCACTACTGTGAGTATAGTACACATGTACAAACATTCACACACATACTGTATATAGTAATGTGAAAAGACACACTTACAACTACATTTTTTGTTTTGATGTGATGCACTACATAACATTGATTTGGTTAAGATGAATAAAATTATTGCTACGATGATTTTTTATATATATATATATATATATATATATATATTGGTTATATAAGTAACAGACCGGAGAACACATTAGAATACAATCCACAATATAATACATCCCATTAACCATTTGACAAGCGCTCTCAAACAATTTGGCTCCGTATTTGTACGAATCAGTGTTGATACTGTATGTTCATAGATAAATTAGTGGTGATCCTGCAGTACATGCTTTGAATTCCTTAGATGTACAGTAGCTATGAGGTGTTCTAAACAGACTGAATGGCATGCAGCAGATGATAACACGCTCGTTGCAACCATGAAAGACTTGACTTGAACTTGTGACCAATCACTTAAAAACTGACTTGTGAGTATCTCTAGTATTTTTTATGTGGCTGTCGCTATGGATTATTTAGAAAAGCGATAAATCCACTGATTACCTTTATTGTTGATATTCGTTCATGTTAATACACTGTATAAGTGTGTCTGTTACTGTTAGACAAGAATAATAAATGACAACTGCAAATTCCAAAGTAATAATCAGTTTTTATTAACCATCATAATTCAGCTAATTTGATATAGACATTTAAGACATAAACCAATGATGTGTTGTGACCTACGTGATGATGTGTTACACTTTCACTGGTTATGTAGTTGTGCAGAATGCAAGTGAATGCAATGTATGTAACTTTTTAATGTGCAAAGACGAGGAGAATAATGTTACCAAAAAGAGTAAGAGTTGTTGTCGAAGTTATTTTATCCAGTTGTGTTGCGCTGCATTTTTAGTTAAATGATTGAAAGTTACATATTGGGAGACTGAACAGGACATTACATGAATACAACAGCTGTATAGAACAAATCGATTTTCCTGTTGATGTAGATTGCACATGAGGAGATGACTGGGAGGGAACAGGGTGGTCTCTCTACACTGGTTAAGGAATCACACGGCTGCCATTCACCCTTCCTGCACAACATTAATGTGGTGTGCACTGAACCCTGGGCGGGTTATCATTCCAATCAATTACATCATGGCTGTTTGGCTATTCGTCATTGCATAGTTTTACAACATGCTATTCTACTGAGTGATTTCTCAAAGAGAGCCAGTATTCAAAAAGAGGGTTATGCTTATGGCTGTGCTCAGACTATCTTTTTTTTAATTCTTACATGTCATATCATTTACATGGCCACTTATATCACAAGTCTTTGGAAGGCATCTCCACCCTATGCCTTTGTCTTTGCACTCCTGTCTGTTGTTTTTTCTCCCATGTTTTGGGGCTACTGCCGCCTTGGTAGCTCTTGCTGAACAATTTTAGCATGTTCTTATTGTGGAAAGAAATCAAACATTTTCCTTCTTTTTCTGTCTTCATTAGGAACCATCCGTCCTGTGCGGAGGAGTTTTTATGATCCAGCGTCAGCCCCGGGACAGGGTTCGCAGTGGGAGTGGGAAAACGACACGGGTACATGGACTCCCTACGACATGGAGGTGGCCATTGCTATTGAAAGCGCACACACTCGCCAGCAGCCCTGCCTTGACCTCACACCCCTTGGCTTTTGCTACCTCATAGACTTTCAGAACATGACACAGGTGTGTGCATGTGTCTCTATGTATCTCTTTGTGTGTCTCTGTATGTCTTTGTGTGTCTGTGTGACTGTGCATGTTTGTATTAAAGCTGCTAGGTAGGTGTAGTCGAGGCAAGTACGGAAATCTGGCAATTCCGATGCTTGAGAATTTACAATTATGCTACAATTAATCCAATGAGTGAGTCCAAACTTATCAAGCACACAAGACTGTTTTCAATCCCTCTGTCCTCAGGTTTGTCAACATGGATGTCAAAATCACAAACAATTGACACGCAATCAAAGTCAGTGCAAATAAAAGACACCACTTCAGCAAAGTCGTCAAAAATGTTTGCTCACCATTTAGGTGGTCTGTAAATATTTAGAAATATGGCTGGGGAAGAGGAGTTCAACTGGAGAGCCACATATTCAAAAAATGCAAAATTTCCACGAGACATCTGCTTGCATTTGAGAGAATCATTAAACAAAATACCAACTCCACCTCCCTTCTTATGCATTCTAGCCTCTCTTATGTAGGAGAAGCTTGAAGGACTAAATTCAAGAAGAGCTGACCTGTTATCTTGGTCCTACAAAGTTTCAGTTAAAAACATAGAATAAAGATTGTGTTTGATGATAAAATGGAATGTTAAAAATTGTTTTGGCAATGGCTGCAAAACTTGTCGCGAGCTGGACGCCAAGAGAGGCTAAGGGGAGAAAACGTGTTTGGGGTGTGGTGTCTGATTCCAGCATCCGTGGCTCAGGCGTCTCCCTTAGTCATCACTTTCCTCAAGCAGGGCCTGAGGCAGTTCTTCCCTGGAGGGTTGTGTTATCTGTTCCTCTGTTTTGGTTCTATTTGCTGTTTTGACTCATCTCGCCTCTTGTCCTTGGCAGAAAGAACAGATCAGATCAGTTGTTAATCAGTAACAGTTTTAATCCTAACTTGTTCAGGCAAAGTCCATCCGCCTTAAAAAGATGTCTGCCAGAAAATGTCGAAAGTGTCAATTAAGCTCACTGACCGAGCAGCTTGTGTAGTTTTGAGCCATTTGTTCAGTATACACAATAGGCTGAATCTCTTATCGCCTCTTTGGGCTGACAGTAGAGCACCTCGACACCAAGCAAACTTATTATCTATCCAACAGATCAATAAAGTCTGCTGCTTCATAATATCATTGTTCCCTATATGTAAGATGAGGGATTTTGCTGTGGGGTGCGCAGCTGACATCCAGGATGCTTGCAAGAATTCTTCCAAGGTCAGGGACCATATCTTTGGGAAAACACAGTGTTTTGCTGTTCTTCTCGCTGCATAAGCTTTTTACATCCTTCGCAGCACTGCCACCCACAATAAGTGTGCTATTGTTAGCTTTCTATGTAGATTTTACTTTTAGTTTTACACTTAGTCCTAACCCTGTTGTGTGGGAATGAGATATCTTCCAGGTCGGATGGACAGCCAGGGTCGTGTGAGAGTGGACCAAATCTGTTAGTTGTGTAGTCGTTGTTGGGGAGGTTTGTTGTTAGTTTTCTTTTTCACCGACACGGTGTTGAGGAGGCGCTCTGCCCGGGTGAGAGTGGAGGCCAGTCAGTCGCATCACAAATCACAGAGCGCCTCGTTCTGCCTGGTTCTCGTCGTCCCATTCCCCACGGACATGATTTGTCCTTAGGTTGTGCACCAAGACGGTTCCAATGAGGAGTACCGCTTGCAGATTTATTGACCGGCATATAGCTCTTAGTTTTGTTGGACGCGATGTCTGAGCTAATTAGCCGTCTGTTTGCATGCTTTTCTCTGCTGTCCATGGTAAAGTCAGTAATAGTGCTGTCCACTGTAGTGAAGGTGTTGGTAAAATCTAACCCACAACATTGGAAAATGAGCCCAAAGCAGTGCAAAACAGAGATCAGGGAACAGAGTTCAGACCTTTAGCTTTGAGTAACTCAACATTTTGCTCACATGTAACAGTTTGTGTGGTTATACAAATGAAGTAACTCCCTGCCTTGCAATTCATTTCAAACATTCATTTAGAGAATCCTGCAGCACCATAAACTAATGTGTTCTCATCCAGGTGAACAGACAGAGTCAGAGATGTCGAAGAATACAGCGGCGTGCTGACATGGCCTACCCCCTGGTATCCGGTCCTCTGCCCTTACCCAAAGGAGGAGGAGCACTGCTTGGTGTTGGGGTGTCGGGGGCTAGCATTGGGATTGGAAACTCTGTCTACTCCAATGGAGGATTACCTGCTGCTGGACTGGGCCAGCCTTGTTCCTGCCAGCAGTGCATGTTGGTCCTGAGTGTAAAGTCGAACACAGGAGGAGCAGGAGCAGGAATACAGACACTAGGTAGGCGATCATTCACCATGCAGAGGGTCAAGAACTCAGCGCCCTCCACCACCACCAGACCTCTGAGTCCGTCTAAATGTGCCACTCTGGGACGAGCACAGCAGCAGAACACCAACTCCAACTCCAACTATTCTCAGACGCTGCCACATGGCCTTGCCATCTCTAAAAACACAGCCTCTCCGAGAAGGAACGCCCAGCTTTTTGCTCAGTCACTCGCGGCCCTCACTGCAGGCACCGCCTCTCTTGGCATTTCATCATCTGCCAATAGGCCGCCCCCTCCATCCATCCCACCCCCTCAGCCCCCATCTGCAAATCCAAATTTAAATCCTCCATCTTCAACCAATGAACCAGTGCCCACTGCAACGCTGATTACTCCTGCTAGCAATGTGACCACTCCTCCTTCTCCTGTGCCATCTCCTTCACCTGTGGTGATGAAGCCTCAGCGCTTGCCATCGTCTGTGCCAACAGTGTGCCATGCACCATTGCCGCAGCGATCAAGTTTAGCTGGGCTGAGCAGACCAGCATTACAGAGGATCGCAATGGCCCAGTCCAGAGCGCTTATAGCATCTGGGTGAGTACTAAACACCAAATACACACACACACCAATGTTTTTTTCTTTGAAGTTTCTACTCACATCATCTCATAATTGAGTTAACCCAAGGGCAGAAGACAGACGGTCATTACTCCATGTGCATGTAAAGAATTAGTCTCATGTTTTCTGTTTGCTTTTTGAAACCCCTGTGCACACTAAAACAGGTCGCCTAGTTTTTATTTTAGTCATTAAAAGTGTATTGGATAGGCCACATATTGCTATTGGTATTTGGGGTAAAAGCTGAAACAGCTGGAAGTACTTGCATCGAAAACAGTATCATATACTACGTATAATCTCCATTAAGTCTGTACAGAAACACACAAATGTGCAAGAGTTTCACAATTACATATACTGACATGCATGTATTTACAAGAATGATATGAATGCAAGGCTAGACATGAGTTGCTGAATGTGAGCACACATAAACCCACATTTAAGCATACAAGTTGAACCAAACTTCTCACTCACATAAACAGTTGTGTTATTAGTGTTGTAGTGAATGGGTCATTCATTTGTTCCCCTCCCTTTGCCTGCAAGCGACGTTAACTTGGCACTTTCAGAGGTGTCTTCACATTCCCATTCATCGTTTCCTGTTTGCAGTTACTGAGATGCTCCAGCTTTTAATACTTTGGAGATAAATGATGCTAGCATTTGTTTGTTTGTCTGCAGAATATCCAAAAAGTTAACAGACAGATTATGAAGTAACTTAAAGATAGGTTGGACAATGAAAAAATTAGAATCTCAAATGCATTCTGTGCTATGGACTATCAACAGCATTGTAGCTCAAATCAGATATTAATCTACATCGGTATCTTGATCATGGCAAGGTACCTGGGAGTGGGGAGGAGAGAAAACTAGGGATGTTGCATTTGTTTCTGGCATTTTTCTATTATTCACAAAACTCTACAGGTCGGTCTGGCCTGCTACTAATTTGGCTTCAAACCTTAAGGACGTTAATGCCCCTGTTGAGCTGATCATTCAGGCTGAGTTCTGACTTAGGACGTACTGTTTCTATTTGACTATCGGGTACACGGGTCACACCCTCACATAAAAACCTTCCAACTATCAAATGATAAATGCATGTAGCTTTATTTTGAAATCCCCTCACAGCAAGTATTTTGATTTAGCTGCACCAGCGGAAATTTAATTCTGGTAAAAAAAATGCCTGTACAAATGTAACTAATGAAAAACAAAGAAGAGGCAAGGCTTAGCTTACTCTTTTAAATATGGTGTGTGCTTGTGCATGCATTTGTGTTTGCGTGCCTGTGTGTGTGTGTGTGTTTGTTCTTAACAGTCAGTGCCTCGTGGCTGTTGTTCATCTGTGAGGAGGCATCTGTAGAGCTGATAGAGGGAGGGGTTGTGGGAGAGGAGAGCAAGTGTGAAGGCCATGGGTCAATAGCACCTCTCGCTGTCTCTCTCTCTCTCTCTCACTCACGCACACACACACACACACCCTTTTTGTTGTGAAACTTTTGAATACGTTGCTGCAAGGGAATGTTAAAGCTCTGCATGATGCAGGGTTCACTCATTTAATGAGATGCTCGCTCCGAATCTTTTGCTCTATTCCACTTTGCACACTTGCAAGACATATTTACTTGTTTTTGTAGTAAAAACATAATGTACCTTGCTGTGATTTGGAATGCCAGCAATTCTTGATTTAGTTTCCTGTCGCCTCATAAACAACTTAGTCATAATATTTCAAACTGTACAACATCAATCTTCAAGCCTCATTGTGATCTAGGGCAACCATTTTTCACTAGATTCTCTTAAAATGGTCTTTAATCTGCAAAAAAACTTTAAACTAGCAAAGAACTAAACTGTACACAGAAAACACATGAAGTTAGTATTAATATTTGTTAATGTTTGATTGGTTGCATTCATAACAAAGAGAAACACGTAAAGCACCTGGTTTTGTAATGGCTTGAGATTCAAACTGCCTGGCCTCATCGTTCTACTTTAATCTTGGCTGACTACTTTTCTCCAGGATTGCCTGCAATTCTGGTCCTTTGTAATGAGCCACGAGCCCATCCCCCTCCCATTTCCTCCATCCCCATCCTCTGATTCTACTCTTTTCATTGAGCTGAATTTCTGGACAACTCGGCACTACTTTTTGTCGCATCTGTGTATTTATATTTGTCATAGCACACGTGTCAATCTTAAAAAAAGACAAAAATTAAAATTAATTTGCTTCAGTGCAGCTTTGTATCTGTCTGTATCAAGAGCTGGAGAATGAATGAAGTTGATTCTGCAGCTGCTGAAGTGATCAAGTGATCAGAGTTATATTGCCAGAAAGCTCAAGGATGTTCTTATTAAACCGAAGCTGCACAGGAAATGCATAAAATCATGATACCTAAATCCAGCTGAGATTTTATGTCAGGGAGATAAATATAGTTTTAAAATGATTTAATTTGTGTTTCAAAAAACACACTACCAAAAACAGCATTTTTTTTTTACAGGTTTAGGTGTGCATTATGGCTCTTACGGAACAGAAAGTTTTGAATTTGATATTTTACTCGAGCATTAAAGTGAAAAACACAAGAAAATAGCTTTCAAATTTAAAGCTGTGACAAAAGCTTTTTTGCAGTGCTCCTTTCTCCAACTCTCTGACTTCTTCCCTGCCCCCTCCCTTTCTTCTCTGTCTCTTCTCCTCCCTTCCTCCTCCCTCGTCGCGTCTCAGCAGTCGGGGCCCCTCGGAGCCTGATTGTTGGTATCCACAGTAACCTTTGTTGGATTAGCCAAGCCTGGGCTGAATTAGCAGAACAATGCTAAGTCTCCCACAGTTTTCTCGTCTATATGTTTTCCTCTCCTCGTCCTCTAGCAAGTGTTTTTCCTTTTTCCTCCTTTCCTTTCAATATTTTGCATTAGTTGTTGTCTGTTTTATTACTCTGCTCCCTTTAAGCATTTTTCCACGTTTAGTCATCACTCCTGCTTCGTTAGAACTAAAAGAATTTGTTGATTAATGCACTGATAGAACTCCCCCACCCCAAAAAACTCAACCAATGATAACTTATTGCTCCAGGTTCTCAAGATGTTTTTGTTCTTTCTTTGTTCACAGTGACATGATTTTTTTTTCTTTCATTTCATATCATTGTAAAGTGAACAAACTAGGTAATGACATCTTCATCATTACATCGATGGGGGAGATTATAAGGCAGGATCACTGTGTGGAAGAATGCCCCCACCTAGATGGCTCTACTAGGAGCATATTCATGATGAGAATTTATGTTTTGGGGGGTGGGTCAATAGACAATGGCATTGGCCCAGTCAGCATTGTCACTATGCTCAGACATTCAAGATTTTGAAAGGGAGGAGGGATCTTTCTTCCTTGTATGTGTGTGTGTGTGCGTGTGTGTGTGTGTATGTGTCTGGATGGATGGTCTCAGACTCAGACAGTGCCTCAGACAAGGTCTGATGCTGTTTTTTTTTTTTTAATTTGGGGGGGGGGGGGGGGAAAGAAAA
>OMNV01023448.1:95736-109644 GCA_900303265.1 Brotula barbata
AGAAACAAGTCAGCAAACTGGCAAAGATGGATCGCCCACTGGAGCAAGCAATCAGGCCAACACCAGAGAGACTGACACACACGCACACACAATTGTACACTGTGAAGGCATTTAACACTTACACACACACACACACACACACACACACACACACACGCACGTACGCACACATGCACGCCCGTGCGCACACACAGTGTGTGCACATCCTCTTTAGTTAGTAAATATTGACAATCTCAGAGAAAGAGAGATACTGAGAAAATTTTCTCTCTCTCTGTTGGGGAATTATGGGAATTAGACCAAAATAAGTGGGAAGGGAATAGGAGGGGATGGAGGAACAAATGAAGCAGGGAGGTGTGCAAGAAAATGAAATCAATGTCAGACTTAATTCTACAGAGGGAAATTAACAGAGTAAAGGAGGACAGATAAAGTAGAACTCAAACGTGGCACTGTTCAGAGGACCAACAGGTTGCAGTCTTCAGCTTTCTGTGTGAACCATGGGGGGAGCTGTTTTCTCACATGAAAGGGCTTAGATAAAAGTTGAATCAAAATGTAAAAAGAAATGCAGAGAAATGTTTCAACAACTTATCTACACTGACATTCTCTTTTCACGTCAGATCATATTGCATGTTTAAATCTTAATAATAGCTGAGAGAAACAGGCGATGGTTTAAATATAGCATGGAGAGACTGGCATTATCTCTGTAGTTTGTTGCAAGCCAACATTACATCTCTTGCATTGTCACATTCACTTCGTAAAAAAATAAATACAGGGAAATAAAAATATATCTGTAGCATTGTGAGTTTTTTTACGAATATCTCATACAAATACAAACAACAAACCACATTTTTCTTCCTTCCAACAGTCGCCATCGGCCACTTTCTAACAAAAATTATCTGGAGCAAACAAGGAAGTCCTTTCAAGCATAGACGTGTGAAAAAACCCTCTGTGTGTGCTTCCACTAAGAATGTGTGTGGGAATGAGTTTGGCTTTATGTGTGCTTGTGACAATATGTGTGTGTTAGTGTGGGAGTGTGTTATTGTCTGGTCTCTAAATCAGTCCAGCTGATGTCCATCTGGCCCCAAAGGAACAGGAGGAGCAGAGGAACGTAGAGATGGAGGCGGTGTGTAAAAGGAATCAGAGGGAGGGGGTGACTTCTTGGGACGGAGGCACATTTGGGGTCATATCAGGTCAAGAGGCCGGAGCCAAAGGGCTTCCTGCTTACACAACCGCCTATTAAATATTAATAAACAGTGACTTACAGCAGGGGATTCTTGTTTGTGTGATATTTTGCTTCTGTCTTATATCATTATAAACAATTCTGCATGACTGCAATGCTGAATGCCACTACAAAGGACAGCAGCATCCTCTAATACAACATACTGTATGTCTTGGATTAATCAGATCAGCCTCAGATAGAGATTTAACATAACTGAGACGTGACAGTCGGCACACACTCTCAGGTGTAAACATGCTTAGCACACGGGAGATGAAAGAACAGCCCTGTTAACACATCTCCAAAACCCCAAACAGCATCAAGAAGCAGGATTCTTCGTAGGGCACTCCAAGATCTCGATTCGCTTTTCTGCTTGAAACAGATAATCCTTAACTTGCTCTTGCTTCTTGTTTAAAATAAATAAATAAATCGAGCACAAATTTCCATCGTGTTTGTTGTCATTCGACTTGGTTTTCAGACCCATCTTCGCTTAGAAGTTTTCATAAATCGCGTGTGATGTGGTAAAATGATGCAGGCAGTCCGGTGTCATGCAACAATGTCACTGACTTTTAAGCAGTTTGATTATGGAAACATAGAAAGACTATGGCAGAAAATGCATGAAACGGGAGAAAACTGTCGATGTGCATACCTTGAAATACAGTAGATTGCCCAGCCATGTTTGCCATCATCATAGCATGAAACAGTACTTTTTTGGTAATATTTTTAACATAACTCGTGTCCTAGCACAGAGGATTTAACATAGTCCATTTAAGGCTTAGATAAATGGTTACTCAACGCCAAACATCTCTAAAATACCCCAATTTACAAAAAAAAAAAGCCTGATAGTGACATAGTTGGAATGTAATGTCCTAGAAAATCATGACATTTTGTCTCTTTCTTCTTGACTGTTTTGTCCTCATGTTTACTGTTGTCTCATCTGAAAGTCCCTCTCTGGTGTTCTCTCCCATTCCATGACATACACACGTACACACAGCTCCAATGAGTCATTCACTCGTACACGTCATGCTGACTGAGAGTGGAGTTAACATAAAGCAGCTTAGTGCTCTGACAGAAAGCTTTTTAAAACGAAGCCAATGGGAAACAACAGATTATCACTACACTCTGCCCTCTTCCTGTCACCTGTGTTTTTGTATATTTGATGCACACACACACACACTTTTAAGAGACAATACTTATATGAGTTTATTGCCAAGATGGTAGCCCGGAAGGAGTCTAGTTTTGTGTGTGACTACTTAGCAATCAGCTGCTGCGTGTGTGTACTTGTCATAACAACTGTCTTCTAATGTGTTTCTTCTTAGTGTCACAACATTCATTGCTTCTCTCCTCTCAACTCAGTGTTACTCTTTACATTTTGTAGTTAAACTATTGGTATAGTTACTTGTGATGGTCCTGCATATAAGGTTATTTTTTACACATATCACTCCAAGAGAAGTGTTTTTGTCAGTTGACTATGTATGTTGTAAAATCATCTAACTGAATAATTGTTTTCTTCATTGTAGTGCTGAAATTATTTAAAGTGGCATATTATTGCAAAATAATGGAAATATTTCCCCTAAGTGTGAGCCTTAATTCTTAAGTAATTTTGTCCACATACTTGCATTTTACATGACAAACAACAACAACAACAACAACAGGAGAGGAGGGAGTTGCGTAACTGTAGTGTCAAATGTGTGTCATGCAGCCTGCTCCAACTGAATGACTTTTCGCACACACAGGTGTCAGATGTAGTGTTTCATTATGAGATTCACTGGGAAGATACACACAATCACACTAAGATTTGTGATTCTCACATTCTGATTGTGATCGTTTTTAGGTCTGCTTCATGTTGCTAAAAAGTAATTCTTGTGATTTATTTTAAGCTATTGGTTGAACAAAATAAGCACTTTGAGGACATCACTTTGGGTTAAATGCATTAAAGTCGAATCTCACATATAAAGTCTCAGTGGGCTTTATGGGACCACGCATCAATTCCTGACCCAGCCCAAAATCTCCTGGGAAATAAACCCAGGAGAGGCAAATCTGACATTTTCTCTCTCAGCCAAGTGTGACAAAGGAGCCGTATAGGTGTGGAGGCAGACAAATTACAAAGAGACGAGAAAAAAAAAAAAGATATAACAATAGAGGAAAATATGTAATACAGCATATCAGCTATGATCCAGAAAGACAAGCTTAAATCCACAATGGTGTAGTAAAGGTCACTCTAATCTATAGATACTGTGCTCGAGATCAATATTGAAATTAATGATTAGTTGCAGCCTTCAAGTGCTGAAGTTACATAAATGTATATTTATTATCCCATGTAAGCAAAGTTTTTAAGTCAGAATTTACTAGCTATAGTCAAAAACCCCTTTTCCTACAGTGAATAAATTACTTCAGATTGTGCTGTTTTAGTTCAATTTGCCATAATTCACCACAACCATGTAAACTGAAAACCCAGTCATCTTGCAGCAATTTTACTTTCACTGACTTTGAGATTCCGAAATCTTTAGCTTATCACATTCTCAGCTGTAAGTTTTGTCCAAAACATGTATGTATGGTATGCTAGCTACTGTAATGTGTCTAATTTATATGCCACTTAGGGATGATATTGATGGTGATTATGATGGGCTTCATGACAAAGTAGGTAATCCTCAGCCAACAGCTGTGTGACGTGTAGCCCTCTGAGCTCACTGAGCAGATTGAAACACACAGATTAGTTCTTATAAACCCAAACAGAGACAGCCAGCTGTCTACTCTGAATCTGACGAAGAGGGTTGAACATTCTGAGACGAGGGGATACAAGGCAGACACGTTAGACAGATATATAGAACGCTCAGAGAGAGGAAGAGGAAAGAACTGTAAAATAGAGTAACAATGACAGTCCTCAGGTTTTTACAGTAAGTATAAATCTGCTGTAGACTCCAGTTTGGTTGGAAGACTGCAAATGATTTAAAAACAAATATGTGGTGTGACATTAAGAAATGTGCTCATGTGATGCTTTGCGTTCTGTGTTGCAGAGTACCCACTGTCCCAGTGAAAAACCTCAATGGATCCAGTCCAGTCCATCCTGCTCTGGCTGGTAGGCACACACACACACTCATACATAAGACACACAACACACACACACACACATAAAACACAGTTTATGGTGGTGTATTTTGGACAGGAAAAGTGAGGAAATGTTTTCTTTTTTTGGGCAGCGCGTCTCGCAAAAAACAAAAACTAAAGCAAAAAAAGGTGGGAAGCACATATTTGGCCACTGGATGCTCACAGAGTTGGTCTGTCACATGGGTATCGCCTGAAATCTTTTGATGCTGGTGTCCATGCCATAGCTAAGTTTTGGTTATTACTCATTGTTTAGTATAAACAAATTTGTATGCGACAATAGTGGTGCTGTGGCGTAGATGGTAGGGTGATGACCTAGTGATCAAAGGGGTGCTGGTTCAATCCCCTCAATGACAAAGGTCCCTGAGCAAGACCCTAACCCCAAATTAAGTGTGGGCCTTACTTGGTTACCTCAGCTGTTGGTGTCTGAATGGTTGAATGTGAGGAAGACATTGTAAAGTACTTTGGATAAAAGTGCCATAGAATGCAGACCATTTACCATTTCAATATTTATTGTTGTGTTTAGCCATACAATAACTTTTCTTGGTTACAATACATCATCAGCAAAGCTATGATTCAAATGGAAATATGTGAAATTACACATAAATTGACTAAATAATGAAAGCCAATGTTCTGTTCTGGACAGTATCCAGCTCACCATGGCTGGGTGCTTACAATCTATACGATCACTCTTTTCAAGGCACTTTGACTCTTCTAATCAGTTTGCTGTATTACAGGGATCACAGGAATTCTGATGAGTGCTGCGGCTCTGCCGGTGTGTCTGACCAGGCCTCCCAAACTGGTGCTGCATCCTCCTCCTGTCAGTAAGGGTGACATCAAACCTGTAGCAGGCTTTGGCCACTGCTGTCGGAAGACCACCAAGAAACAAGCTCGCAAGGGTGGGTTTATTCATGGTATTTTATTATTAAAAGCAAATTAATAGCCTGCCAGGATAGTGATGGTATATCACTATGTTTCCAAAAATCAACTCCCTTCATACTTGATATACTCGTTTGAAATATACTTATTTAAAACAAGATTACTTTTACTGGAAACTTTGAATAACCTCACCATACCTTTTTCACAACTTTCAGGTCAGTTGAGATCTTTATTTTGCATATACAACAAAGAATTATTGTGTCGTGGTTAAAATTCATTTTTCAAATTTCAAATTTCGTTTTTTTTTTATTCGTTTTGAGACTGTACCTGAAGCAGGTTTTATTCACATTTCTCTTTGCTCATCATACATTTCATTCTTTTTGTTATCCTCTCTTCCTTCTTTTTTCCTTCTCCTTTCTGCAGGTAAAACTCCAGAGGACGTGGTAAAGAAGTATCTGCAGAAAGTAAAAAGTCCACCAGAGGAGGTAGGAGGAACATTTCTCTATGATTTCTTATTATGGGTTTTCCCCTAATTTGTATATTCACATATTGTCTACAAATGTGCATTACATATAATTGATTTTTACTTTTTATGTGCATGTCCTAGAACTGCACTATCACTATTGTACATTTCTGTCTCTCTTTCATTTATAAACTGACAAATCTAACAGTAAGATTCCTTTGGAGACAGTGTGAACATTCTTTTCACCTTCATGATTCTTTGTAATGTCGTGTGTAAAGGAATAAAGCAATAACTAACCAAACCAAACTTTCCCTTCTTAGGACTGTACCATCTGCATGGAGCCTTTGGGAGGTCCATCTGGATACAAAGGTCCAGGGGTGGGACCAGTTTCCAGGGCAGAGTCAGTGGGACGATTAGCACAGTGTGGACACCAGTATCACTTCCAATGTCTGGTAGCCATGTACAATAACGGCAACAAGGACGGCAGGTAGGTCACTTATGGACTGGACTTACTTATTCGACATAAATTTAGTAAATAAATTCCTAAACATCTATCACTTGTCACCATCCTCCCCTCAGTCTTCAATGCCCCACCTGTAAAACAATCTACGGTGTAAAGACAGGTAATCAGCCAGCTGGGAAGATGGAGTATCACGTCATCCCCCACTCCCTACCAGGACATCCTGACTGCAAAACCATCCGTATCATCTACAACATACCACCAGGCATTCAGGTACATAACCTTACTACATTCACACATCCTCTGGCTCTCACTTTAATGGTTTTAGAGACAGTTCTTTGTTTCAAGTTGGTAATAAGTGGATGAAAACAAGGCAAGCTAAGGGCTGCAGTATGCTTTACAATGACACCCGTCTGACTTTGTCGCCAGTGCTTTGTATTTAACTTCATATTCAACAATTCATATTCAATTTACTGCAGTGGCTGTTAAGTGTAGTAATATCTCTCTCTCTCTCTCCCATCAGGGACCAGAGCATCCAAACCCAGGAAAGCCCTTCACTGCCAGAGGCTTTCCCCGACACTGCTACCTCCCAGACACCGAGAAAGGACGCATGGTGAACACCTCCTTTCTTTTCACCAGACATCTGATGTCAATAAAAGTCCACTCATCCTTTCTGCTTAACTGATTTCACTTACAATAAAATAAATGCATTCATCCATTTACCATAAGCATCAACTGTTAGTCACAGTAATATCTTTAATTGTGTCACTTACTGTGAATAGAATGAAGGCTTCAATGACATTGCTAAGTTCTTAAAATCCACAGACAATCCAGTGGCATTGAAAATTCTGTTTTATATCTTTTTATGTCAATGATGAAGATGCGTAACACTGATACGCATGCCTCCAAGAGAAAAAAACAAAACTTCTTCTCTTTGAGGCGTACTGAATGAATAACTGATAGATAAATTCTGAGCCCAGCCCGAGCCCAATGTGTGAGTCAGTAGATTCTATTGGGTACAGAAAGAAACGTCAAGTACATCATTTACAATAATTTACCTGTCACCTGTGTTCAGGTACTGAGACTGCTCCTGGTAGCGTGGGACCGCAGGTTGATTTTCTCCGTTGGTACTTCCAGCACCACAGGAGAGTCTGACACGGTCATCTGGAATGAGGTAAATACTCCACAAATGTGCTCCATTAAGCCAATTTGATACTGCTGCTTTGAAACCGTTAAGCTGATGAAACCTCATGACTGTGTGGGAATGTAGAGACTGTGCTTGTTTACTGCAAATGTTTAGATGGAAGAACTTCATCATTATTATATTGTTGTTGCACAGCTTGGTTACTTCAAATAATTCCAGCCAGCCCACCCATCTTTAATATGGACAGATTGAAACAATTAGAAGAGCTGAAATAAGAGTCTGGATGTGCAGGACAGTTCTTTGCATTAGAAGAAAGAAATAACTTTAAAGGCGAGAATTTCAGCCAGCCAGAATTTTATTCAGCCTCAGTTACATTTCCATTGAATAACAATTGCTGACAGTTAGCAGTTTTCCCAAAAAAAGAAAGAAAGAGAGAAATGCACTGAACCAAGACTGCACCGATACTTAAATTTGTTAATCCTTAAAGCTTGCAGGAAATTACAAAGTACAAATTGTGATAGCTTTTGAATACGTAACAGATAGAATAGAATAACAGATTGACTGAGTGAAAGAACACGTTAGAGGGACATTGTCATTATGGTCACTGCATTGACGTTGTGATGCATAACGGATTTATGACTTGAGACGATACCTTTTCTATTGTCAAGGTTCACCACAAGACAGAGTTTGGTTCCAACTTGACAGGCCACGGCTTCCCCGACCCTGGACACCTTGACAATGTCCTGGAAGAGCTTAGAGCCCAGGGCATCACAGAAGATGATGGACTGATGGAGAAATAAGATGAAAAGTGATGGAGGAGACATCTGAGGAAGCGATGGAGGGAGACCGAGAAGACATGGGATGAAGATGTAGTCCTATACTCAGACAGACTCCCTGCCAGCACTTAAAAATGCATGCAGGGATTTTTTTTTAAATGTTCTTTTCCTTTTTTATCTTCTCTTCTTTTGGGGTGGGGAGTTGAGTGGGGTGTGGCAGCATATAGAAGATGGTAGTTTCATTCATTGACACTTCCCTGGCAGTCAGAGAACATCAACCAACAGTGGGAATCAGCAGCACAGAAGGAGGCTCAAGGCGGTTTTAACTACTCAACAGCTAGGTACTAGGTAGCAAGAATGGGTACTAACCAATACTTAAAACAAAAGACAAGTTTACCTTACCAAAAGAAAGAGGAACCAAGGAAAGATGGACAAATGGTAGAGCAGTTCAATTAAAACTGGGAGAAGAAGGACAAGGAGAGACAAATAAGTGAGGAGGAGGAAACTGGAGGTACGAAAGGAGGAAGAGTGTCAAGGAATGGCAGGAAGATGGTGTATGAATGTAGCATAGGATTGTAGAGTAAAACTAACTTGTAATATACTTCATTGGTACTGACGCAGCAACTTGAAAACCAGGAGTGAAAGCCTTTGAGATTTAAGTGTAGTGCTGCTGCTCCCTCTAGTGGTTTTTGGTTCAACTACACCCCAAGGCCTGAAAACAGCTATCTAGTAAATTATCTCACGATAGGCCTTGGTCCTGATTGACAGTCATCCTTAGGAATCACTACAAAGTACACAAACCATGGAACATTACATTTATGACATTTATTGACCATTAATGGGAACCATACACAACATCTTAGAGTTTGATCAGTACGAGACCCTGTATCACAGATCTGTCTGCGTGCGTGCGTGCGTGCGTGAGTGAGTGAGTGAGTGAGTGAGTGAGCGAGCGAGCGAGCGAGGGAGGGAGAGAAAATCTCTATTACCATGGTACTCTGTTGTCCTTTACTCTGCTGATGGTGATGGCTCTGTACTTCTTTACTGTGTAATTTTTTCAACATATAAAATGTAGTTGTGTGTGTTTTTTTTTGATAACAGCATTCTTCTAAGTTTTTATAGAGTAAAACTCCTCTTTTTTTCAATTTGAACATTTATATTGTGTTAATTATGTACTTTTTCATTCAGTACTATTTGTTTACAAAGACTATTGTTATTGTTTAATACGGTGTCTTTTTTGTTGTTGTGTACAGACGCTAAGCTGAGTGTTATAATCCTTTTTTCTGGAAAAGGACTGATGGTGGGCTTTTATCTGAGTGTGACATATTAATTTAGTTAGCAGGCCCTATCTTTTATGCAGTGTTTTACATTTTACATGTCATCTGTCAGTCATTACTCGACCACTGCTGCTGAATCGTCAATATGTAGCAGGTTTAAATTTTGGTCTCATTTCTTTCCTTGTTTTAGAAGCAGTGTCTTTTGAGTGTAGATTGCATGACTCAGAAACAGGATTTCTACAATGGAAATGATTGTGTTAAACATTGCAAAATGTTTGTTTAATAGCACAGTTTCCTGTAGTGTTGTAGCAATTTTGATGCTATGATGACCCAACCACTGCACAATGACTACAAAACTCTCTCTGGTCAGTAAGGTACTTATTTTGATTTTGTATTAGTTTTACGCTGTTAAGCAATGACTCTTGATTCATAAACAATGTAAATGAAGTTGAATATCATACCATTGTTGTTTCTCTCCACATGCTGACGAAAAACTCGATTTCATCGTCATTATGTTGCTGTGTCGTAAAGAACTATTGTCCATCTGTAACAGACTTATGTTCCTTGGAGAGTACGATAATTAACCAAAACCTCTCATCAAATATCTGTCAGACTATTGCTCGGATCCATGAAATGTTGTATTTTGAAACTGTAGCAAGAAGCAATGACCACTAAATCATTATTTCAGCTTCGTCCCTTGTTAATGCATGTGGATTTCTTTCCGTCACCAGTTCCATTCCTTTCAAAGGCAATATTTTGTACCAGAATCTCATTCATATGTCTATGGTTCAAGCCCATCTTCTTATTAGGGATGGGGAGGGTGGGAAAGAGATGACGAACATTAATAGGTGCTGGAATGGAAGAGAGCATCAAAACTGTGTGATAAAAAGTAATGTAAATAAGACTGCAAAATAATTCCTGGAGTAAGAATGATAAATAACAAGGAAAATAAACAATGCATTAAATCTGCCGGTTGTGTCCTCTATATTTTGTCAAATTATATCAAACCATTGGTGTTCGTGTACATGAACATGCCACTCCATTCCTAGCTGCTGAAAGTACAGTCGCCACAGTGTTTATCTACCAAGAGCCACTGAGATGTGGGTTCCCAAGAATTTGAAGATTGGGACCTTTTCCACACAGTCGCAGTTGATGTTGAACGTGGCAGGGTCCACTCTGTTTTCTGAAATGTATGGTGACTTCCTTTGTGTTTGTGGTGTTCAAGGTTAGGTTGTTTGCGGAACACCACACTATAAGCGGACCTCATCTTTTTAAGCAGACTCATCACATTCTTACATGAGTCCGACTACAGTGGCGTCATCGCTGAGTTTGATTGTAGTGTTGGTGGGTTAGGTTGGGGTGCAGTCATGTGTGTAGAGTGCATAGGGTAGTGGACTCAGCACGCCGCCTTGTGGAGAGCCTGTGCTAAGTATTAGGGTGGGGGAGAGGTGGGGGCCAAGATTGACATTTTGTCTGTGGGCGGTTGGTGAGGAAGTTCTCTGTCCAGACGCAGGTGGGAAGGGGGAGGTGTAAGACTGAGAGTTTGCTGACGAGTATGTCTGGGCTCATTGTAATAAAAGCTGAGCTGAAGTCTGGGGAGAGCAATCTCACATAGCTTCCTGTGTGTTTAACATGACTCAGCACTGTGTGGAGGCCTGTGGAGATGGCGTCTGCTGTGGACGTCTTCGATCTGTAAGCAAACTGATAGGGTCAAATGTCACGTCTACACTGCTGATGTGCGTGCAATGGGCCTGTAGTCGTTGAAACTGCTTATGGTTGGCCTTTTGGGGACGGGGATGATGATGATAGGTGACTTTAACCCGTGTGTTGTCTTCAGATCCTGTATACACCCATTGTACTCGGGGTCAAAAATGGCCCTCCTTCACATAACCCCTAAAATAAAGCAGCTTAATTGAATTTAAACCCCAAATCTATTTTGCCTGAAGAAGTAACCTGACATTCATCAAAGACTTTGTGAATATCTGCATTTTCCCTCTTTACTACGACACGCCGGTCATCATTGTAACTTTTACTAAAGTGAATCTTTATTATTAAAATATTTTTTTTCTCAAGGTACTGCATAGGTGTAAACATTATTCTTTAGCAAGAGTTAGTACTAAGAAATCAGCAAAAATATGCAGAAAGTAGTTTTGAATGCATTTTATTGTAGGCAGTCACAATTACTGTCAATTTCACAGTGCTATATTCTTTTCTGGACAACGAGAAATTAGACTGCAAAATATATGGTCCAATTTGTTTAACCATTGCACCCACTCACAAAGTGTGTAAAGAACAACAATATATGAGAATAAATGGTAAATGGGCTGCATTTCTATAACGCTTTTCTAGTTTGGGACCAATTTCTGCTTTCTTTGCACTTCTGGTTAGATGCTAAACTGCATATCGTTGTCTCAGTACTCTTTCATTGTACTCTGTACAATGAAAATAAAATTGAATCTGAATCTGAATTTACAATTTACAATATTTGCCACCCACTCATACACACAGACAGACAAGGTAACCATGCGAGGCCCACTTGCTTGTTGGGTAAAATCTGGGGTTAGGGTCTTGCTCAGTGACCTTCAGCGTGGAGGAATGGGGGATTGATTCGATTACCCGAGGATCACCTTACCCCCTGATCCATGCTGCCATAAAATATCCAAAACAAAATATGAAGAGCACAGATCGATCAACTAACTTATCACTGTATCTAACTGTGTCTATGGACTTTGCTGATGTATTATTTAGTTTCTTCTCTTTCCTCGGTGAAAATCGTTTTCTACCATGCAGAATAATGAGAACACCACAGGTCACATTCTTCTCTGCGAGAACCCGCCTCCAAACAAAGCAACCAATCACAAGCTGGGAACGAAATATAAAGATTTGCATGCATCTCTATAAATTTGTTACCTACACATATGGATTGATACTGTTACATCGCTTCATTGAACATGCCTGATCCTGCGAAGTCCGCGCCCAAGAAGGGCTCCAAGAAAGCCGTGACCAAGGCTCCTGGGAAAGCTGGGAAGAAGAAGAGAAAGTCCAGGAAGGAGAGTTACGCTATCTACGTGTACAAAGTATTGAAGCAGGTCCATCCAGACACTGGTATTTCCTCCAAGGCTATGAGCATCATGAATTCTTTTGTCAACGACATCTTCGAGCGCATCGCCGGTGAAGCCTCCCGTCTGGCTCACTACAACAAACGCTCCACCATCTCATCCCGGGAGATCCAGACCGCAGTCCGTCTGCTGCTGCCCGGTGAACTGGCCAAGCACGCCGTGTCTGAAGGCACCAAGGCTGTGACCAAGTACACCAGCTCCAAGTAAACGGAAGCTGCACCCTCCATTCAAATCAACGGCTCTTTTAAGAGCCACTCAATCTACTTAAAGAGTAAGTCCGCTTCATAAGTATTTACTCAAGACATCAAGACAAGACATCGATTGAGTGTACTTACATAACAGACACGAAATGAGTCTTTTATATAAAATCTACGGTATGTATCTGTAATGGCATGCTTTTTCAAAGAAACTAATGTGAGAAGGAAAATATATACTTGCACCCAAAGTGTCTTGCACAAACGTTATTAACGAGATTACTACAGAATGGATATCCGACAAGGAACATTTCCAACATCCATAAATGTCTTACTTGTCACAGTTAATGCACAACATTTTCCGATTGTGTCTATTTCTTCGTTTTTCTATTGGCTACATTTGTGTCACAATTGCAACAGTGAAGATACAAAGCATCTACTTTAGCATCATACACAAATTTGAAAATGAATGTGCCTTTCAGGTTTGGTGTGGTTTAGGTTTCTAACTACATCATCATACTGAATTAGACTAAATTAAAATACGAGCTGGACATAATTGCCGACCTCTGCAAGTTGCTACTCGAGTGTTAGGACCGCCGATTTCAGAGGCAAATAAAAGAGGGTGTGGCCAATGGAAAACATGGAACGCAAGACACGTTGGCGTCTCTGATTGGACAATCAGGGTCAAGCTCTATGTGACCAATGAGCGTGTAGCAGTTGGAGTGTATATACATGTATTTATACAACGCGTAACTAGTATCTCACGTATTGCTCTCGAATTCAGCTAACTTCTCTCAAGAATCCAATTAAAAAGCATGTCTGGACGCGGTAAAACCGGTGGCAAGGCCAGAGCTAAGGCTAAGACTCGCTCTTCCCGCGCTGGGCTTCAGTTCCCCGTGGGTCGTGTCCACAGGCTGCTCCGCAAAGGCAACTATGCGGAGCGTGTGGGTGCCGGTGCTCCCGTCTACTTGGCGGCCGTGCTGGAGTATCTGACCGCCGAGATCCTGGAGTTGGCCGGTAACGCTGCCCGCGACAACAAGAAGACTCGTATCATCCCCCGACACCTGCAGCTGGCCGTCCGCAACGACGAGGAGCTCAACAAGCTGCTGGGCGGAGTGACCATCGCTCAGGGCGGTGTGTTGCCCAACATCCAGGCCGTGCTGCTGCCCAAGAAGACCGAGAAGCCCGCCAAGGCCAAGTAGAGATACTAAAAATGGCGTCTAGTACACACCACCCAAAAAGGCTCTTTTAAGAGCCACCCAAGTCCCCTTTAAAGTG
>OMNV01023456.1:0-21046 GCA_900303265.1 Brotula barbata
AATCTAACCTTACAACTAACCCTAACCCTAAACCTAACACTAACCTTAACTCTAACACTAACCCTAAACCTAACCTTAACCTTGACTCTAACCCAAACACAAAACCAAACCCTAACTATAACCCTAACACTGACCATAACTCTATTGCTGACCCTAACTCTAACCCTAACCTTAACCCGAAACTGAACCCGACCTTAACTCAAAGCCCAACTCTTACCCTAACCCTAACCTTAACCCTAGCCCTAACCCGAATCTTAACCCAAAACTGAACCCAACCTTAACTCAAACCCTAACTCTTACCCTAACCCTAACCCTAAGTCTGACCCTAACCTGAACCTGACCTTAACCCGAACCCGGAACCAAACCTTACCTGAACCCGGAACTGAACCTTGCATGAACCCGGAACTGAACTTTATACGACCCCATACCTTACACGAACCTAAACTCGAACCCGAGACGCTGAAAACGTTACCCACACTTGTTTTACAGTTTACGTTTAAACTGAAAGCATAAAATGAATGCAAACAAGTCACACAGTTCATTGTTTCTCACATTAAATCAGAAGTCCAAGTCCAAGTCCAGTGTCCAAGTCCAGTCCAAGTCGAGTGTCGAGTATTTCTGTCAAGTATTTTTTTACAATGGTATTGACGATATTGTGCGACGGTTACGTCCTCAAAGTATGCCGTTTGCTAATGTCATAGTTCTCTCCAACAATGTAACGAAGATGTGCATCACAGGGGATTTAGTAATGGCTACACGCAATTGCGTCTTAAAAACAATAAGTAGATGGACGGCGTATTCCCGCCTACGCGCTGCTGTGATTTAAACTCACTAGCTCGCGGCCTGACCGCTGACGTTGGCATAGCTAACTGGAGTGGAGACTAGCGCCGGTTGAAATACTATGTTCTTGTTCTTTTTAAAGAAAGATTAAATATATATAGATCTATAAATATATGAATTAGATTCCTAGCCCAAAGAAAGACACGAGCCATGCTAAAATTACGCATTGGATAGTGCTACCCTCTTGTGGCCGAAATCGGTACTACAAAAATAAACAAACAAAAAGATTTGCGTATCTGAAAAACATTTTTTTGCTCGCCTCTGAGGCCTTTCGTACTGATCGGCTGTGCGCAAAGATAAATTTCCAGCACAGATTAATGCAAGCTTGACACCAAATGAGAGAGTGTGGGCACTCCTGTATCGTCCACCTGCCACAGCTGATATGGAAGTTGTGTTTGGATCTCCACGAGGGTGTGATTAAGTATATGTGAATAAGAGAAATATGAGAAGACAGAACAACCAGTAAAGCTTTCACATCACTTAGGACAAAGGTCTCCATTGCAACATCATGATGGCGTCATCAGTGGTTGCTAGGAGACATATGAGGCACCTGCAAGCCATTATTTTGTAGTCATATTACTATCTCAATGTTAATGAGTTATGTAATTATATTTGATATTATCTGATGGTGCAAAAGTGACTGACACATATCACTTGTTGCATTTATATATACAAGATATGATATGATATGATATATAGATAGATGTTTCCCATTGCAGAGTAACTGATAAGAAATGAAATATGGTTTACTTAGTAAAAGTGTAAACGCTTGTAAAAAGCTAGTAATATTATCAAGTATTATATTTCCATAAGTGGCTTTTCAAACCATAGGTAGACTATTAGCTTGGCGAGCTAAATTATATATCTCATTATCTAAATAAATGAGGAATTATTAGGTGAATTAACAAGGCTATGTTAATGTAATCACCAGCCCCCATTTTAGACAACGTGGGAGGATGATGCTAAATGACTCCACTCAGAAACCACTCATTTGTTAATATTGTTTCCAATATAGGTTAATAACATTTGATTAACCAGAACACACCTCCTATGGGGAAAATATTACATGAAATGTCTTTATTTTTAACAGGGTAATTCTTCCAAGCAGGAAAGCAGGAAAAAATGCAAACAACCATTTCCTCTTCATAAGAACGCTGTGTCTCTGCTCATAAATAAAAGGATTAATAGAGTGAAATATACTGTGGTACTTCGACTGCATATAATTTGATGCCTTAAATGCCACCCATTTGAATTATACATGTACCATAAAGCAGAGTTAAAAATAACCAGTGTAACCATATCTACATTGTTTCAAATGATGTGCATGCAGTCACAGGCTTATGGACACTGGCGTTAATACCGATGCACTTCACTCTCTGACACAGAGGTTTCCAAAAGCCATTACCTTTCAAGAGGCATCGATGATGTCAAGTTTCTGACATTCTGACATTAGCTTAAAATACCTACAGCAGCACCATTCACAACTGGTTAAGAGAAGGACATCTGTAGAAATATGACGGCTACAGTAAGTGAATGTATTTGATTTTTTGTTGCAATTGTGACATGATGAGGTATATGTAAATCAATGTAAAATACTAGATGAAGTCAAAAAGATGAATAATTAGAATGTTTGAATGAAAAGACAAAATGTTTCCGCTCTCATAGCTATTCTGCAATCTTGATAATCTGGATAAATGGTGTGGGCATTCACCTAGAAAAAGCTACACCTCTAGCATTCCTATGGTGCCCTTTTTGATTGCTGGTTCATCTCAGGTTTGGTCTGTGGGATGAAATCTCAGCGCTGATACACTTTGCGACTCAGACAACAATACGCATACACAAACCGTGGCCCCTGTGAAAAGGGTCAGATCTCAAATCTCATGCTGATAATCTTTAAGCAGTGCTTACTTCCCATCTGCTCTACCACGCTGCTGACAGTCTCAAGAGAGTGCTTAAACAGACTGTCCAGAAATTAGGACTGCAACCCAAACTTGCTGGTTGGAAAGGCAAAGGTTTTTTTTATAGATAGCAGTTACTTAGCTGATGGCAGGAAACAAATGAGAAATAAAAGCAAGCCTACTGGATAATTGAGTAGTACTACAAGCTTTCAAGCCGTGGTAAATGTCTTCATGAATGACAGTCAATCACGTGTGTCCCAGTGGATTAACAAAGTGGCCCTTTTAAGACTTTAGTCTGGATGTTTTGCTCAATGCTTACATTGATCGCAGAAGTTGAAAACTGGAAGAGATTGTTTAATTGTCCATTCAAAAGCCATCATTTTGTGCCGACAGTAGAAAATCTTGAAGTACATGTAACCATCCTGATATTCAGGCTAAAGTTACCACTTTGAAAAACCAGGGCATTAAACATAAGCAATGCGTGACACAATTTATCAGATTTTATGCCATAGTGCGCCATAGATTGTCCAAATAATACATTGTTCTATGTATTCGACATACAAATAACACTGCATGTCACCATATTTCCGGTAACCATCCCTTCCTCCCCAATCCCGCCACCTTACCATATTTTTAAAGTTCGGACCATTGATCGGTAATTTTGACACTCGGACTCTGGCCTTGAGCCAGAAATGATAACCGTTCATATGGGACAAGGGAGCTAAGTACTAAATCAATGAGGCCAGCCTCTCTGATGTATAGCGTTACCGAAAAGGTCGGTGGCGTGAGGTGAAGAAGATGTTTCCCTGGGGAAGACTTTTGGAGACACACCACCACCCGATGCTCCAATCCAGGGGTTCATCGTTCACACGATCAATCACAGCACCTTAGGAAAGGGCTTATTTCAGGAGTTGTGGTTCATCCATCAAATCCATCTCGACATGACTCACTGTCTCGCTGACAGCTGTCTTCATTTTTTTGTATTGTCTGGTCATGTCTGTCATCACTGTGTGTCTTATATTGAGTTTTAAGAAGTCGTACAAGTTGTGAAATGGCTCTGTTGACGGGGTGATTTTTTAAATATACATGATCAGTAATTTTGGTACATTAGACATTTTTTTATTTTACTAAATGCTTCACCTCACACAGATTATTTGTATTGTGTTTGCCGTTGCTTAGTAACAGCTAATGTCTACTGTTGGCGGATTGGCTGTTTGAGGCTTTTTATAAACAGTCCATTGGTCCAATTTATATCAATAAAGATAAAAATTAATCTCATTCATACGCACAATGAGAAAATGCAGGTCAAACCTGGGTCAAATGGATAGACTGAGAGGAATAAACCACGGAATGGGGAAAGCAACAACCCACTGACTTTTATTTGCCGTTGGTCCCACAGCTGCAAGGTGTCTCATTAATGGGGACGCTGCATCGTCCTCCTGTCAGTCTGACTTGCTGCAACAGGGAAGGTCATTGTTCAGAATCTCATCTTTGGGTTTCAAATTAATCCCACTTTTCAGCCCTCCCTGAGTTGCGACTGGACGAGAGTTTGATTGTGATAGGGGCCAACTTTGGCGGCTTAGCAATCATTAGGGCTGCACGGTGTTGTTATCGGGTGCGGTAAATTAGCCCACCTGTCCCAAATGGACATTACGCATGCACACAATGCCAAACCTCACTGTCGGGGAGGAGTCTGGGCAATGTTGCTGCCACATTAAGTTGTTTCCATCATTAGGCTTGTTGTTGCTTATTTCCCTTGTGAGTCGTGTTTTTCTTTTGAGGGATGTGTCTATCAAGGGTTGAATGTGAGGCTCAACTGTACTGTTGAACAGTTATGTGTCAATGATTATGTGTCCCACTATATTTTTTTTTGTTTGGTCTCTTTAAATTAAAAAACAAATCCCATGGAACACATAGATGAAAATGAGGATTTAAGTTTCAGACAATGTAAGCATTTGCCAAATGAGTAATTTTGCAAACTGAAATAACACCTCTCTATGTGTAATCAGCTCTGCTATCAGGGTCTCTGTCTCTGACTGTGATAACGATAGTTTGCTTGCTGGGTTGTTTATTTCCACATTCTTGTTCTTCCCATTGTCTTTTTTTGTGGTTGAAATAGGATTATAGGACAGAACTGATCTTAGAAACAGGCCACAGCTGCTCGCTGCTTTACATATAACCTTGACATGTAATAATCTGAGATATTTGGTGTACGCCAGTGGTGGCTGGATAACATGTGAGGGTTGATGTGAAGTTCTTGTGAATGCAGAGGAATGTAAAAACCTCAGCTTTATTGTCATGAAAAAAAATTGTGGTCCTGACTCACCTCCCAAAATCAGGCTCAGTATTTATCAATCAAGTCGTTGTATACTGTATATTTTGTGTCTGCTTGTTCCATCAACTTATATATTTTCAGCTGCATCACCACACATCAAACAGACCACATCCTACATGTTATCCAAAACCTGGCCGGCGTGTTTTGGTGTTTTTGGAAACTCTCTACTTGAATTTAAAATAAAGTCACGTGACTTTGTTTCATGATTGACCACATCACAGGGATGCTTTGGAAGGATGGAGATCAAATTTTGAGTAAGGATGCATGGATGGATGGATGGACTTGTGTATTTAAATACAAGCAACATCTTGACGTGCAGACTTAGCCAACAGATGAGTCAGATGACATCTCTTGCATGACAGCAAGATATGGAGCGATAAATTCCATTGTTTTAATCGCCAATTGTATTTTTACTCTCTACATATTTAGCCTCACTGCCCCAAGAGCCCACAGTCCTGATCCAATGACAGAAGGGGACTCTAAAGATGGGGTCACTAGCTGACAGACTGAGCAGTTGTGCATGGAAACCTGATAGAGCGCCCCTCACCCGAAACTTAAAATACCAGCAGAGATCAATAGCTACAGCATGTATCTGTTATCCAGCAGAGAGGACGGCAGGGAAGATAGATACCCAGATCGCCCCACAGCAGTCAAATATACAGTACAATGGCATCTTATCACTATCATGATTGTATCACTATAGAAATGGACAGTAAATACACAAAATGACCCCAGTACTGTATTCATGTCATTGTATTTACTGTACTTTATTCCTATTTCACTTCATTTCAGATTGAAATCATGTACTTTTTACTCTACTCTCATTGCTGAAGTTTACTCACTATAAGTCAGTTTGTTGTTATTTAAACTTCACAGGCACAGAAGAGAGAGTGTTGTTTTGGAAAATATCTTTACCCACACAATTCATCAACAGAAGTAATGAAAAAGAATTCTATATTAATGTTTATATAAAACTGCTGCCCCACAGGATCCCCAGAGGAGGAAATGCAAATATTTGTGCACTTAATGAGTATCCTGTCATCTTTGCCTTTTGTTAAACAATATGAAACAATACTTGAAGACACAGTGAATTATTTTGCTGTTTTAAATAAAGAAAAATAAACATTTCCCCGTGTAATTAAAAGTTGGTCAGCCTGTGGGCGTCTGAGACATCAGCTGAAAAAGCGAGAAAAGATGAAAAACAGATCCTCCATAATCAGCAGTGCCTTCTGTGAGTCAGTGAAAGTGCACCTTACTCAGACGCCTGTGTGGAATGCATTCTGGGTAACGTGCTGTCTAGCCCTCATGTCCGTCATCTTAAATAGCGGCAAAGACAGAACACTTGTGGACCTCTGTGGCAGATTTATGGGCTGTTAATGTCTTCCCCCTTCACCCGTTGTTTTCTTGGTGCTTTTTGTTTTGACGGCTCTGAATGCAGGTTATGATTCTCCGGGCTGGCGTGTGATGAATCACTGAATCTGCACGACACGTCAGGTTGACTCGCGTCACGTCAAGGCCTTCGCTCTGTTAAATGGCTCAGGACTGTCCAGCAGGCAGGAACACACCGCAGAGGTCAGCCAACCCCTGGGGGCAGCTGGGTCAAGTTTAGGGAGACTTTTCAGCAGATGGTGTTTAGAGTTCAGTCTGTCACTCAGTAAGAACAGAGAAAGAGGAGAAAAGACACTTTACTGCATTAATTGACTTGTGTGTGTCTCAATATTGACTTGGCTTCCCCCAAAACGCATCCCTTCTCATTTCTAAAATGAGACACCTCAAGTCAAAACGTCAGCGTGACGGTCCTTAAATCCCACTTATTCGCCGCTCACTTAAATATTGATGATAATCCGAGCGGCTGAGCTCAGTTCTCGTTCAATTGGAAATCAATTTCTTCCACAAACTTTATGTGCTCCCATACTCACGAGGGCTCATGTTCACTTTTAAGATGAACCCTGGCATTTTAATCCCGTTCAAATATTTCTGTTTGTGAAGATAATAGATCATTCTTTTCCTTAAAGACTGTATCAAGTGTCTGTCTGCTTCACGACTCAATACATTTTGCAACCTTAATCAATCACCTCTTTTGTTTGTGAGGGATTACTCTTTGCATCCTAATGCAAATAAACAGCACATGTTGAACACGACTCTTCCATCCCACATTCATTGCAGCTTGCTCGTGTTCTAATGGTGTAATTATTCTAATGTTGATGAAGCCACAGGGGTAATCAACATTTTTGATTGCGACTGCAAATGCAGGTGAACAGAAGCGGAGAGGGGAACGCTAACATTCAGAGTGGCACAGACTCTTCAAGCTGTTACGGAAACGCATTTTTGATGGATACATTTTGCTATATAATTTCCCCCGTAACAGAATTTCTTAGTTAAGTTAAATTAAAAGATGATGTTACAATCAGTCCCAGGAATTTCAACCAGTGCACGGAGGATAACCGCAGTCTTTAAGGGAGAGAGATCGGATTCCTGGAGTGAGATAGCTCAGTGAACTGAGCCGTGACTTAAGGCACCCCTCTTAGTGTACTTTTTTCTTGCTTTGGGAAAACATGTCTGTTGAAACAGTCAACAGAGTGCACCAACGCATGGCGGCCTTACCCTGTGTTGACTCAGGTTACCCCATATGGACGCCTGGCCACATGGTCCCCTCGGCCCTCCAGGAGCAACCACATCTCCCTGCCCTTGACAGGGATAGAGGATATGTTGAGAAGAGCAACCATAGATACCATCATTGTGTGTGTTTGGGTCAGTGTGTTGTATCTATGTCTGTGGGTTTGAATTTGAGCACTGCAGCCCTTCATGCTAAAGTCCAAATCATCCAGTCTGGGGATTGTGCTCTAATGGTACTTGACGTGCTTTTAGTCCTGCACTACAAGTATGTGTTGCAATTGTAGATAGGAAATAGTCTGACTTTCCTCAAAAGACAACATCCCATGCAAACTGATACATGACCATCAGTTCTGGATGCATCTGCTGCAAGGTATGGGAGAACCCACACGGCCTAAAAATCCACCCAGCCAGGAGGTGCGGTCATCTAGCTGTTTGGAAAACTTTAGATGACATGTGAAAGAGAACTACAGTGTAAACAGAGCAGTAGTGAGACCTTTCAGCTCCTCCATCAGCGCTGCATAATTAATGGAACCGAAACCGTCAACGGTCCGACTGAGGAGACCAAATCACAGCCATCCATACATCACTGTGATGATCTGGAAGAACAGAGTGGAGGAGATAAGAGCATAGGTAAGAGGAGCAGAGGGAGAATGAGATTTGATTACTGAGTTGAAAAACAAGGAACTTATTTGACGTTACGTAATGATTTGAAGTTTCAAGGCCTTCGGGACTCTCAGCATTTACATGATACTAAAAATATTCCAGAATTGGAGTGATGTGGTTGTTGTGTGACTGGGCTGAAGTGTGCTGGATGCTGGGGGTTGGGGGCACTGATAAGCTCTAGTGCTCATCCATCAAGACCACTTACACGCCATAGGATCTGCTCTATAGCTGAGGGGGGGAAATTAAGTTATAGACCCACATCTGCTGATACCCGCTGGTTCATTAGACGATCTGTCTGCTTAGACAGCAACTGTACAACACCGAACACACTGCAAAAAGTTGAGAAGGTTGATGAGCAAAATAAACAATATTATCAGGACAGAATGGCTTTTTTTTGGGCATAATTTGATACACCTGTACAGGACGATTGATTATAGAGTAAAACTTGAGAGAAGCTGGCATAAGTTCTTTGAAATATAGGAAACAATACAGACTATAAATTAGACCAACATTAATTGTAAACATAAGATAATTTATTTGATAAAAGTGTGTTATTTTACAGTTATAAACGCACTGATGTAATCCAAAAATGACTGCTGTAAAACTGCTTTTCTACATGAGTAGACTAGTGGTCGTAGAACAAGTTTGCAAGATACATTTCTGACAAAAATGTGTGAAAAACACCGAATACTTTTAGTGACAATAATTATTGCATATTGATAAACGAGATGGAATGAGTTTATGAGACTTTTTTGTAGTGTAGCTGTGCGATGGATGTGCTCTGTGTATTACAATGGGGAGACGGAGAATAGAAAAGGCATTTAGAGTTTATTTCAAAACAACAGGCCGCTGTCAGCACTCCGCGTGAATCCGCCACCACACTCCTGTGTGAATTCAACTGATTGGATGCAATTGGTTTGCATGTTGCTTGCGTCGGCATGAAAGTTAGTTGGTTGTTTGAGTGAGTGGGGGGGTGGAGCATATAGAGCTGAGGCGATGGCTGCTTTTACTTATCCTGTTATGAGAATTAGGTTATTTTTGAGATAGGCGAGTATCACACAGGTTGGGATGCACCGACATGGACCGACATTACGAAGACTTCTTGGTAGTGTCATTGGTTTTATGAATAAATTCACTTTGTCCTGTGTCAAACAGCTAATTAATAATTTTACTTATTTTTTCATGAATGTGACAACATTTATTTGTGTGTGGATTTTAACGTTTGTTTGCAGTTTGCGAGATCTTAAGAGTCTTTCATGTATTCATACACAGTCATCCATTCAGTTGACGTGAGGCTATTAACATTTCAAGTTGTCCACTTTTACAGCAGCTGCAGAGATATGCAGTTGAAATCCAATATATATCAAACTGACAAAAAAAAGAAAAAAATCCTGTTCGTTCTTATTGTCTGCCTTTTACTTATTCAACGATGTTTTGCTGACCGTGCATTCTGTCTTTCAGCAACACTCTATTTTACATTCATACACTCAAGGTGCTGCACATTTACACACATTGCCATTCAGCAGCCCCACTAGAGTATTTACACTTTACATTTTAGGCCAGGGGTCAGCAATCTTTTCAAAGTCCTATGCAAGTTCATAAAAACATACAGGTTTGCTGAACCTGAGCACCGCCATCCACAAACAGAATCAATTTCTATTTCTGATGATGTCACTCAAAAAAGAGGAAAGAGGAAACAGACAGAAGGAGAAAAATAAATGGAGGCTAGGAAGTCTGTAGAAGAAGGCGAAACCCATGCAAAGTGACCAGAACTTACAAATACTCCAAGTTGCTACATTTCTAGGGTGAGGGTTATGTAGCTACAAATACAAGAAGTACGACCTGTGTTTGTAAATGGTCTTTTTATCCAGCAAGTGTGATGCAAACGCGTAGGCTTCCTGTCACAAACCTTCCTATTTAACCCGATGGACCCCTTTAGGAAAAGAATGAAAATATCTGATCAGACCGCGTTGGATCACCTGCCATCCCCACGCTGCTCCAGACTGTTGACCATTTTCAATTAAGCATTTCATTTCTGGCAGTTGAAGCAAAGCCACTGAGGCTTAAAATGCATGAATGATGGCACTTAGTGAGAGACTACCGAGCACACCCCATTAACGGCCATCATTCACACGGCAGATCGCAAGATTAGGCTAAGTCATAAGTCACACATATGACAGAGTTTAAAGTCAATTGAACATGCCTTCCTCTGGCCCCTATCTCTTGGTTTTTCAGATCTTCAGGTTTCTGGACGTGTGAGAGCAGTATGATGCTGGCAGGATTGCTTGCGCATCCCATAAGGGCACTTCCTCTCTAAGTATTCTTTTTCTTCTTATCTAGATTCCAAGATTAGCAAATCTGGAGATAATAGAAGAGCTAAGAGATAACAGAGTCAGCTAACAGTCACACAATCAACAAACTCTTTATAATAACACCAATAAGTCGTTGTATTTACTTCTACAACATATTGAGTATATGGAAGTTTGTTTACACGTGGTACAAGCAGTTTAGCTGTTATTATAATGCACACAAATCACAAAGAATTATACTATACTATATACTATACAATATTATACTATACTGTACTATACTATTAGTGCTGTGACAGACATTGGACTGCTAGACAGTTTGTGTAATGATTTGGTAATACTGATGAGGTGCTGAGGACAGTGTGAGCATCACAAAGGAAATATAAAAATGTAAAGAAACACACAGACACACACATACATATGTATATATACTGTATATATGCATGCGCATCTATGTATGATACTTCAATGATACAATGTAAAGTATAGTACTTCAGTTGAGATAACAGATGCTTATGGTTGGCTTGAAAATGGAGAGAATAAAGTGAAGACACACTCACTTTTTGGGAGGGGTTTCAGTTTTGGGTTTTTGTTGGGTTTTACTGGTTTGCCTGACAGGATTTGAGTCAACAATATGATTTATGGTGCTGTTCTGTACATAAATCTGAATATGATGGTCTCAGTTATGTTTTGATATAAATTGGTGTTGATATTGTTTATATAATTGTCCATTGGACCATTGGAGAATCCACATGGACCCAAAAGAGAGCAAACTTCCATAGTTGTTTTTATTGGCAATACCAAGATGGAACAAATGCTTAATCTCAGAAGATCAAACACTTCATCAGCATCGCCATCTTCACTGTTCTGGCCATTAAGCCCATCTCCCCTCAGCATCCATGAAGGTGAGGGTAATACAGCTCGAGCCAAGATCAGAGATAGGCCGATGAATGGATGACTACGGGCCAGCTTTATTGAAAGGAGAGCCATGATGGTAGTATTTGCGTTTCTCCAAACACTCTCAGCTTTGTGCGGGGATTATTATGGGCTGACATCTACGGTTTGAACCTCATATATCACCTGTTCACTGATGCTGGCTGAGGGTGTTCTCACATGCTGTGAAGGAGACATCCTGTCAAAACCACGAGATCTGTATCAAGAGCCTATAGAAGGATGTAACAAGCCCAATAAAACTGCATGGGGTCAAACTTATTTCCCTGTTGAGTGAAAAACTTAATGACTGCGAAGTTGGCCATGCTGTGTGCGTGTTCTGTCAAATAAAGTCTAGTGAGATAGCAAAAGTGGTGCTTGACCCCCATAGGTTTACATGCTGGGTGATGATCCCGAGACAGCTGAAGAAGTTGTTTTATGTAGTTTGCTGCCTTGTAATTGCTCTTCTGTTATATGAAGTCTTTTCACTGAGGAGTCATGCCAGAGATAATTCACTGTCACCTGCGGAGAAACAGCCATTACATTTATTCTAATTATTCCTAAATGGAACACTTTCAATGTGTTTGTCATTTAGCACATTCTCTTCATTACTAAACTTTTCTTTCAGTGTTTTTTTTTGTTGTGCCATGGTAAACATAGAAAAGACTTGAAATTTCTCTAATATTACACTCAGATGTGTTTCCTGGTAGCTTGTTTGATTATTCAATCTTACTGGGTGCAGATCAGATTAAACTACAAAGTGGGTAAGTGCCTCATTGTTGCTGTGACTATTTAGACTGCATAGACAGAATGCAATTACAGTTAATGTTGTAGTAAAAGGATATAATCCTACATAGAAGTAATACATCAGAGATTTTGTAAAATACCATAATTTCCAGGTCATTTACATCTGAACTGCTGACAAAAATGTCAAGTTTCCATCCACTGTTTGTGCTTTTTCATTGACTGCTGCCTCCAGCTCGTCTCCATCAAATTGGCTTTGGATGATTTCATTCACTGTAAAAATAAAACAAACTAAATATAATAAAATAACGATCATTTTGGTTTGGTTAATCAAAAAAGAAAAAAAATCAGTGTTTTGAAACCTTTACATCCCATATTCTACAGATAAGGCTGACCAGTTAAATGGAAAGGATGATTAGTAATTCATACTGGTTTCGTATGTCAGCTTATCAGTGTAAAAACTTTTAGGTTTAGTGAAACAAATAACAAACTTACCAAAGCTGAACATCGTTTTCTACTTTATCTGTATTGTTGGGAGTTGAAACACATATTTAATATTGCGCTTTAAAGTAGCTTCAATGTACATAGCTACTTGCCAGCTATTTTATTAACACAAAAGCTTGACGGTAGCTGAACTACTTTAAATCACAAGTAGCTTGTAGCTTGCACATTACACAGTTAATTAAATGAATTTTAATATCAAATACTTTGACTGTTGCAGGTTTGATATATTTCGTGTGTATAGGATTTTCTGCCCAAACTTGAAAAATGAGCGCTCCGTCAACAAAGGAACATAATGACAGCTAAATATATGGTCTATATTCATACACTTTCCCCCGGCAGTGTTGTTGTGAATCCTCTCACGTTCACGAGCTGTCAGCAGGTTGGCCGCAGGGAGCGCAGAGTGCAGATGACAGGTGGAAGTGCAGAGCGGCTGCACTGGAATGAAAATGGCAGCGCCTGGACGGCATGGCGACGAAACGTTTCAAGAGGCTCAATACTTCAGAGGAATCCCGGCAGAGAGACGTTTTCCAGACCCCCTCTTTTGCTCATTCCACAAATCAGCGCGTCCATCACTGCTCGGCCTGGATTTTTCAATAAGCGATCCTCAATACGTGCGGCTTTTGCACAACAGTAGCAGATGGGAATTCATCGATATCAGCAGAGGCCCGGTGCGTGCACGGACACGCCGTGCAAAGTTCAACATCGTCATGCTCCTTCTCTGACTCGGTTGCTGTGTAATGCTGTGTATAGTTTCCTTCTTGGGTCCTCTGAAGTCGCTCGTGTAAGCGGCGAAGTCGTGTGCCTGCATGTTGGAGCACTTTTTGTGTTTTTAGGATCCTCGGGGTTTTGTTCCAACAAAACGTCGTAACTTTGACTGATGATCACTCCGCAAACCGTACATAAACATTGCAAAAGTTCGGCAAAACATTTCAATTCAACCTTTGAAAATAGTTGTTTTGCTCTTGACCCAGGCAGCACCTGCTTCATCATTAACATAAGAAACTCCAACAGGATCATTTTAAGCACTGACATAAATTAACTTGTGTCCTTCTTAATAAAAGCACGATATCTGGTTTCCGGACGACTGCAGTCCGTGGGGACTAATGCCTTTTCCTCCTGCTGGAAGGCAGCGGCGTCGACGACGGAGACATTTCACACAAGCTGTTGAAAATGGCAGCCGCTTTATTCGTTCTTAATCCAGATATTTCAATCTTGACACTTTTATGGGTGGACAGTCGAAGGAGAAGGTGAAGTTGCACTGCCGTGGAACAAAACAATCCCCTTAGTTACAGTAACCGGGAATTTGGCCACGGTGGGAAGACGCAGATGTGAGAGATCACATTTCAGATGTGCGTTGATACACCAATAGCTCCAACAAGCCCCTGCAGCAGCTCTGTGCAGAGGTATGTGCTGCAGAAAATCACTAATAGAAGCTGAAAAATATTCTGGAGGCAAATTAAATATTCTAGCAGTTTAGAGAATTGTAGGGTTTCTTGGGATTATCATAAGGTTGAGAGATAATTCAAGATGCTAGAAATAATGTCATTTATCTCATATTTGGCCCGTTTTAAGAAGTTTGTGGAAATCTGGCCATTTCTGCCATGTCTGTTTATAAGATTTGTGTTGGAAATCAGCAGATTTTTCCACTAGTTTTGATAAAAAAAAGACGTTCAGGACTCCACAAAAGACAAAATGACCGATTACCAATTACCAATTCCTAAGCATGGTCTAATATAAGACAATTGAAGACAACTTGTTTTTGCATCATTCATTGATTGTTTTTTTCCAACTCGTCATTGCACTTTTCAAAATGCAGTCAAAACTCGCTGACAAATTCAATGACAAAAGAGAAAGAAGCACAAAAAGAACATCTATAAAGATCGACTTTCAGTCGTCTTGAATGAAGATGTTGAGGCTGAATTCTTGTCATGCGCTGTGAAAAAGTTTAAATGAATGTGTTTATGCTTGACACATTTGCTATTTTCATCACATAGCCCACGTCACAGTCCATTCCCCCAAAACTGGAGGGACACGATGAGACAGCTGAGCATGAAATCACAAAAATAACCAACATGTCTACAGCTTGTGTTTTCAGCCGCGTACAGCGTCCTCCCCACTAACATCGAGTCACCGCAAGTGGATTGACCTTCCTTTGTAACCAGAGACAGAGTTGTACTTTGGAATTCACAAACTTTCATCTCTGTAGTCAAAACCTTTCATCGCAAATGGCTCAGCGTCTTGATCTGCTGTCAGTTATCTGCCAAGAAAGGTAAACACCAAGCAAAAGTTTAAAAAAAAACGGGGTAACAGGAACACTGGGAACCATTTTAATGAGGAGAAGCAATGGAGACCTGTTCGAGTGATTGCTAATGCAGACGATGCAGACACGCATGCAAACACAGTTTATTTTCTTATGTTGGTCACATCTTCACCCCCTTCAGTCGAAACACTTTTTACGATTCAACAAACTTGGCAGGGAAACCAGCGAAAGGGACTCAAAAATGGATCACAGGTGAGAAAGAATTCTCCATAATTACACAAAGAAAATCTTGTTTGTGTTTTTACTTTTTCTAAAAATCTGTACCCTAAAAATTTGGCTGGCCTTCTAATATTTTATGGAATTTTCCACACCGCAATATTGTTACACTTTTCTAGAAAGTCTACAAAATTCTATTGAGGTTTAAAAAGTTTCTCCTGTCAAAAGTTTTCTGGAAACAGGCTGCTGGCTTGGCAGACATATCAAGATCTGAATTCTTGCCTAGTAAACAGTTTCACAGCAGACCTGATTGTATATGGTTAACACACACACACACACACACACAAACACACACACACACTCGTCCTCATCATTGCATTTGTTCCTGATTCTGATGTAAGGGCCATTTTGAAAATGCTGCATGCAAGCAGCTGCCTGCCTTAAGATTCCTTCTCTTCCCTCTTCCTGTAAAAGAGCAATCATTTCTTCATTAGCCTTTTATTTGTTTCTAACTGTTCCACTTCAGGGGTAACACACACAGTTTATTTGGGTACTCTTAATTACAAAAGGGAGATTGTGTGCTCCACTCACCAAAATGAATGCCTCTCTCAGCCTCCCAGAGGGCAACAGCAGCTTAGACTTGGACTGTATCTGATTGCATTTTCCAGGATTGATGAAGTTATCGAAACACTGACCAGCCTGACTTGGACCTGATCTCGCTTGTATGCCTCTGTGAAGTTCTTAACCTGTGTCTTTCACCCTTGAGGTGAGGAGGATTAAGAGGAGAGATGCCTTTATTTTCTTATTTGTTAGTTTTTTAGATTTTCTTCCAAAGAGAAGCCTGAGGGCAGTGGGCTCAGTCACGATAAATTACATTGCAGTGCTGTTTCTTTCTCTCCAGATAGCCATTGAGGAAGTATGGCCACCTTCAGGATCTTTTCATTTTTCCTGCTGTTATTAAACACGGTGATAAAATCACCTCCCCCTAGTTGATTCAGAAATGTCAGGGTTGACAACAGGAGAAGAAATGTGGTTCACTGGTGCATTTTCCTGTCATCTTCAACATCAGATCAAAGACAAAAACACACACAAAAAGCACCCACAGCCGCACGCACACACGCGCTTTCATGCATGCACACATGCACACACCTATCATGATTTCCTGAACGGTAACATTCTTCTAGAATATTGGAGGGTGAGGCTAAAAGGCCTTAAATCTCATCCACAATTGATTATGGGCATCGAACTCAGTGTACATTAATTCAGTTTACGTCCATTAAAAGGAGAAGAATGCTTGGGCTTGCAAATGGCAAACTACGACTGTCAACGGCATGATGTATGATAGCTTATTATATTCCCCTCATTATGATTAATAACATAGGAAGGCATCCTCCATTCTTGTCGAGATGGAAAATGTAATTAGCCGCCTTGGCTGGTGATGCAGCCAGGCCTCCTCTTGGCCGCATGCTTCCCCAAGATAAAACACCCAGTTAACAGCAGGAGAGTCACGAGTCAGCATCCAGAGTATGAAAGCCTGGAGCCCGTAATGCATCCTCCATCCCTTCCTGTTCCAGCAGCATCTCTGACCGAGCTGTTGACATCATTAAACTTTAAACCTACCTTGTATTTCATCACTATTAGTACATATTTATCATTTCCACCTTCACATTTTGATTTATGGTAATAATTTGATCTATTACTCTGAAATGTGCAAAACTGGATTGATCAGTCGGTTGATCAGTTGTGTTTTTGTTTTGTTTTTTGTTAAAAGGATGATGATATAATGATGTGATTTTAATTAGTAAAGGTATTTTTACAGGAAAAAGGCGTGGACTAATGCTTTCAGTTTAAACTCTCATACAGGATTTTTGCTCACACTGGTGGCTAATGACCCCATACTGCAGGTTGCAGTTTGACTGGGTGGGTGGATGGTGGTGGTGGAAGTGAGTAATGGTGAAGAGCAATGGGAGGCCATTCTCATCATTTCTACTGCAGCACCTGCAATCAGCACCTAAGAGACTGATGGAGCTAAACGTCAATTAATGCAGCAATAACCTCGCGGAGACCCGGCCGCTGCTCACCTGTGCCGTCGTTGTGATTACAGTAATGCCTGTTTTCAACCAGGAGACACTGGAATATAATGGTGTTTTAGTGCTGGGTGAGTTAAGGCAGGATACGGCTCGACTGTGTTTCCTTTAGATTTACACCACATGCATTTAGCTGCTGCTCTTATCCGGAGCGACGTACAAATGATAATTGATTTCATCCACTTAAGAGCTTGATGCATATCTGCAGACATAATATAGGATTTAAAATTCCTCTTTCTGGTGTGTGGCAGTGTATTTTTATGCAAGCCAAGGAAACAAGACAGCATGTGGATGTTGGCCGTTTGTTATTAGAAAGATTGCTGATAACAGTCAAATATAATATTGAGAGAAATGAAACGCAGGGGTTACATGTAATGTATAATAATCAACTCACATGAAATTATAATGAGGAAAAGGCTGTTTCATGCTAAATACTATCTGAAATATATGATAGCAGTCATATTGCAGGGGTTTGGTTGTACTGGCACAAAAACTATGAAAGAAATACAGCATTTTATTTACGTCACATGACTGCAACTGACCAATCACATCCTCATTGTCATATCGTCAAAAATGAAGCTGTCAGGCCAGTTCAGGATCTTTGTCTTACTGAATGCATATCTCCGATTTCTTTCTACCGTATTCCACTATAAGAAAGAAGGACAACAACGAGCATAATATGCAACATTTTGAAACGGAACACGTCCATTTAAAATCAGCGCTAGTTGATAACGACAACATTACTCAAATTACTGTGGATCAAATGGAATAAATTCAAGCTACAGCAAAAGTGGAGAAGTCTAGAGGAAATGGAGCCAAAACATATGACTTCATTGGTGACAGATTTAAGCAGGTATTCATATTAATCTCACATATTCTCCTCAGGTCCTGAAATTACAAGGTCACAAGTTTGACCCCCAATATCCAGTGTGTCCACTGACGACCTTTTTGTCAAGTCAGACAGTCTTTGAGAAAGACACTGAACCCAACCTGCATTCTCCCTCTGGCTGTTTTTGGATAAAATGACTCCATTGTGCTGAGTTTATGCTAAATTGAGCTGAGTTTTTGCTCTTGCCTGACACTGCGGCTGAGTCTGTTCCAGTTTCTTTGAATATGATACAGATCAAATGTTTTCTAATCAGAGTGAAAAGTAAAAAGCTGCATAGAGCTACATTTTTGTTCTTATCTGGTATTTGAACATTTAAATCTGGATTTCACAGCAGTATGAAGTAAATCATCGTTTCAACAGAGATTACTGTCACGGTTTTTTGCAGGCACAGCAGCTTGGCTGAGCCGCAGACACGATGCACAGAAAGCCAAACGGCCGACTTGATTGGTATTTGGGGAGACGCCTCAGCTCAGTCGGAGCTTAAAGGCAAAAAGTGTAACTGAGTGTGTTTGCTGGAAAAACACATATGACAGTTTTTGTTACATTTACTCTGCTCATGGGTGTTTTCAGTGTCATCGTCAACTCAGATCAGTATCTGAAATGGATCACGTCCAAATCTACTGTAAATCTGATTCAAGTAGCAAATACTAATCCAGCGTGAAGGCCGGCAGTGCGAGGGCAGTTGTAAGATGTATTAAAGACTTACTTATTTTAACAGGTTCAGGTTCAATTCCCATCAGGCCCCTCTCAATTCTCTCATATTAGATGTTTGGGATGTTAGCGCGCCATCCTTCCAATCCATTTTTCAGACTTGTTTCTGTTCAGGGTTGGAGCTGAAACACAGACTCCCTTAGCAAACAGAGGCCAATTTACTTGAGTTATCTGCTGCATTTGGTGTTTGATACGATTATTTGCCTTAACAAGATCTTGATGTTGAATTTTTGCAGTCCGGCCGTTTCAGTGCCCCAATAAAGAAAATATAAGGTGTGTGTGGACCGAACGGCTCTCTTATTAGAGGAGGGAAGAAAAGCACCAATAGCAATCGACGAGCAGCAACTTGAGATGGCGGGCTCTCATCCATCACTCTGCATGTTCACCGACGCCATATGAAAACACAAACAAGCAATCAATTGTTTTGTGCACAGCTTGGGGCCTCCTAATAGAGCACATTTATCTGACGCCGCGGTGGTAGCCCCAGCAATACTTTAATTTGTGAGACATTATGTTGAGTTAATGCCTACCAGGTTGCCGCTCAACCGGGGGGACTTGGCACATTTGGCGGCGTTGTAAAGCTTGCATCGTGCTGTATTGTACTGGGACACTGTGATGTAAATGATCTCACCCGCTGTACCTTTAATGGGTTGCGAAATGAATTTATGTGGGAATATTTGCAGCGGAATATTGCATTGTATCATGGCGTAATTAGAGCTGCAATGATCGCACGGAGGCTTCAGCATGGCGGACAGTTCGCTGTTTGTCCTGCGTCCGCCACTGCGATTGGATGGAGACGGTCTAGCAGAGGAGAGTGAGTGAGAGAGGGAGAGAGAGAGTGAGAGGGAGAGAGAGGGCAGAGGAAGATGAAGCCAGGCTTTCTAATAATGATGCACCCTCAGGCCTAATGTGCTCTCTCTCTCTCTCTCTCGCTCTCTCTCTCTCTCTCTCTCTTCAGCCTTCTCATTTTGCTAAGGTCTAGTAAACACACACACTCACTAAGCTTCATTCCTTCCTTCACCGCTGTGCAGTACAAGTGTGATGAATGTGATCCCAAAACAATGTTCATTTCCAAAACACTATAATCCTGATATTGATGTTGGGAAATACTATGTTTTACTTTAAAACCGTGGTTCCCAATAGTATCCAGTCTGTGAATGTGTTCTTTCATTCATTGAACTCATTATCACCAATGAATCCCAGAGACGCATGCTAACCCTTTCACTTTTATCTACATATTTATTTCTATTCTTTAATAGACTGTTGACATGGTGCTTTAGCTTGATTTAAATGTCTGTACTTATCTGTGTTGTAGCTAGAATACAAAGCACAGCTCATAAGTTTTGTGTACAGTTTATCTGACATTTATATTTCTTTTTTATTTGGTATTTGTTTGCCACATGAGGTCATAGTACAATTAATTTACTATAAGTTAGAATAGCAACAAAGTACTCAATGGACCCTTTTAAGTAATCCTTGATCATAAAAGGGCAGAAGTATATATTGGCTCTTTTCTTCAAATTCACTTACTCTCATTTTTAATTTACTATTATTCTTACAATATTAAATCAATGCTGACCACTTAGTCTCTCAAGGATTACATTTTTTGTTTTCCCTTGTCCCTTGTTTTGGACTACACATCATCAGTGGCGTCCATGTACTACATGGATAACCTCTATTTGCCTTCAACCATGACAGCCTGCTTTTTAACAAAAACACAATTATTCCATTATCATAGCCCCAACCTCCCCATTCTCCATATGTAGCTATATAACTTTTATAATTTAATTTATTATTATTATTATTATTATTATTTGGCCTTGAGGATATCATCAATCAGACAGCAAATGATAACAGTTAAGCTGTAGTCAGAAAAGCCTGCATTTATGATTGTGTCTCCTGGGATATGATGAAAGCTGATGGATCCAATGAGGAAATTAGATCGTTGCAACAACAGATACTAGCACTCAGCAACACATGTATAAGATACTTAAGCAGACAGTAAAATGTCATCATTATTGTATGCTAAATTTAATGTTTTATG
>OMNV01023457.1:0-17236 GCA_900303265.1 Brotula barbata
TCCTTCAGTCTTCTTTCCATCCTACTCCCATTCCCTTCACCCCTTTTCTTCCTTTCCTCCCCTCTACATCTCCCCCACATGTCCTCTCCTTTCTTCTTTTCTTCTCTACTCTCCTCCCTCTTCATCACCCCTTTCTTTCCTCCATCCCCCAGTATTACTTCACTTTCCTTTCTTCCCTCCCTCTTCTTTCTTTCATTGGCTCTCATTTCATCCTCTGCTCTCCTCAATTTTTGCATTCCCTCCTTAGCCCCTTTATCCCTCTTTTACTCGCTCCCCTTAGCCATCTCACCCCCTCCTGTTCCTTTGGCTCTCCACCTTTCTTCACCTCCACCTCCTTTCTTCCCCCGTTTTAATCTCCCCTCTCTCTTTCTCACCTCATCTCATCCCTCTCGAGTCTTTTTCCCTCCCATTTGCTGGTTCTGTGGCGACTTCTTCATCTAGGGTGGGCAGATACCCGGATGGATGCATGTTGTGTGTTCTAACACAACTTTCACAAATGCACATACAAACAGAATGAACTGGACACAGACTGGCCGTCTTATTGGTCATTTTGACAGGAAAGTTATCATTTGCTTAGCTTTCTTTGTCCGTTTTGGTGAAAGTAATTGTTTTCTTGGAGTTGCCGGGTCCGGTGGTTGCTGCCGTGGAGCTGCCTGGTCGTCCAACAGAAGGAGGTCCAGCTGCCTCGGACCTGCTGCACCGTGTTCCACTTGGATTTGATGGTTTCTTTTCATTTGATATATTTGACTATATTTTCACGAGTTAATGTTAGACAGCGTTTGTGTCGTAGTTATTTCTGTCTGTTTGAATGTGTGTCTCGGTGTTTCCCCTCATGTCCCAGTTGTCTGGTCAGCTTGTGTCCTCCTCTGTCTGTACTCGACTTTAGTTCTCGTATGTTGTCTACGCATTGATGGCCCCAGAATTATGTTCAGTAGAACTTTTGTTACATAAAAAAAGAAAATTAATAAAGAAAATAAACAAACCCTGTCTCTCCGGTTTACCAGCTCAGCCCCTGACACACACACCCACACACACACACAGTACTGTGCAGGTTAGTGGTTTGACCTTATGTAAAGGACTTAAAGAGGCCTGTATTTCATTTGAATGATTTTTCCCATAAGGTTCAGTGTTCTCGTGGTCTAATTCGATAATCTGCTTGCATCCCCTTTTTCTATCTCAATCACTTAAAAATACAGTTTTTACCAACACAGAATCTCACATCTACTGTGGGGCCCCACATTCTTTCCTCTTCCTGTCCCACATTTAAAAAATGTGTCAGAAAAGGTAAGAACTCAGAGAATCACCTTCCGTCGTCTTTTCTTGATGGTAGCTTCCAGTTTGTGACTTTTGACTCAATTTTTGCAAGAGGGTGAAGCGAAGGCGGTGACAGGTTGGCCCCTGTGTGTGTGTGACATCACACACAAAGCCCCGTGATGACAGCCCACCCGTCTTTCTTCACAGCCGTTGGATAAAAGCCAGATTTTAGAAAGCTCTAGTTTTCACATGACAAGAATGCCTTCGCCACTTTCTTTAATTCGATACAGTCCAATTGAAGAAACTTGATTTGTCCCGGGGGACACTTGGAGGCACACAGAGAAGACGTAAGAACATCAGGAACCAAAAACAAAGCAAGCAACCGGACAGTTTAGGATGATGGCATGTGAAAAACAACATCCGTGCAAATAAACAGCATCAGTGAGCGTAAACGTGTAAAACAAATACACACCGAATATTTACATTTATAAATAGATATGACTGAATAAATATCTAAGCACGAAATGAATGATTTATGAGCAGATATAACTGCAAATAAATATAGAGACAGGAATGAGAAATCTCTTATCCGGTAAATATAGCAGAGATATAATAATAGAATAATATTTGGTGCATTATGGCAGTGGATTTCTACACTTTGGGATGTAAACTCTGACCCACGCGTAGCACAAAACGGGGAAAATGTCAAACTGTGATGAAACGTGACATCATCACGTGTCAAATGACCCTAAATCTGACCCTGTACACGCAGAGTTAATTCACAAAAACGGATTGGAGCCTTTCTTCAGAAGGAACAAACAAACTCGTGCACACTCAAAAAAGAACCACTGAGGACAGACAAGTAGGAACAGACGGAGATAACGAGAACGAGATCATTAATTCGGCCGACACGTTGCGCCCGAGAGGGTCCGATGACGTCACTATGCATACTAATTAGCCATGTGCTCCCGACGGGAGCTCCTCAAACTTGTTCATTTCGCCATGATTTCGCCACTTGTCCACTTTGAAGCTGCACACAGTAACGGTGAGCGGTGAAGTAAGTCCACGTGACCGAACAGCATCCTCCACCTACGGTCACTCCTTTGATTTGGAGTCCTGGAGTTTCTCCTGAGATGGAGCGAAATAAATCTAATCTGCTGGTTTGGGATTGACGGTTAGTTTCTACTGGTTGTGTTACGGAGCAAAGGGAGGAAGAAAATAGAGAAAGAAATCCTACAAACGCTGGAAGAAAATATAGAAAGAAATCCTGCAAACGCTGTGCGTAAAGTTACTGTTTGGCACAACCAGGCGTCCTATTCTGGCCATACATTGTGTTTAAAGTCACCAACACCCATTGGAATCTACGGCCACGCCATACGAGGTTCTAAATCTAATCGCGCACTCTCTGGCGCACGTTTTGTCCTGTGCGTAAAAATAAGACTTTGGAGACGGTTGCGCTGCCTTGATTTGTCTCATTGGACGAAGATCATCGCACGAGCGTCATAACGGACTTGATGCAGACGATCAAAAAAAGAAGAATTGCATATTTCTGTCTGTTGGGTAGGTAAAATGTTTGTGAAATGTGGACATAATGTGATCAGTTATCATTTATCCTTCTAAGGTTGGCAAACCTGCTCTGTGGAAGTATAATCAGAGAAATGAAATAGAAAAGAGTTATATCTTTTTTCTTTAACCCGCTCTTCCAAGCGAGTGTGTGTGTTGGTGGTAAAAGATAAGGTTTTGACCGTTTCTCTCTATTTAGTTATCTCTCCACGGGTCCATCAGTGGTTTTAAAATAAAGTTCAAATCATAAAAATGTTTAAATACAGTTATTTGTTGTGTCACTCTAATGCCAGCGTGTCGCGGGCATCGTTGTACCACAAAAAAACAAACAAAAAGACCATAAAATACATTAGAAGCAGCTCTATTTCATCCCTCCGTCCTGCCAGAGGCGGAGCTTGATGTACCGGGTGACCCCGTCTCGTGCACGTGCAGGTCCAGTACGTATACCAACAAAGTGTTAGTTTCACCTTATTGCGCCCGTTAGCAGCCGCGTGTGCACTTTAGCTGATTACACTTGTATCGGTAGCACCTCGGCTTCACCTGTTTTATTTAGTACTTTGCAGAATCCCAGTTAGTGAAGGCCGAGTTTTGGCTTCCTCTCCCAGCATTGGCACGTGTTGCCCTACCTTACAGTGAAGAGTGCTCCTTTTGCTCGAGCTAACCAGCCTAGATCTGCAAACATCTACTTGGTGCCTCCCCACTCCCAGCATACATTGTGTGTCATCGGTTGTTTTCATCGTTGGCGGTTGCCATCATGTTACATTCACACTGCTGTCTGGCGTCTCTGCGGCCTAAGGATGGCCATGACCCGTGCCCCTCATGCCTTGGCCTCGACTGTTTGAGAGAGGCTAGACCTCCAGACCGAGACTGGTGCGGGGAGTAATGGCGCACCGCCTCCTCCCACAGTTGTGGCAGGTCCTCAGGATGACGTCCTCTCGTCAGTAGTTTCATCTACTGACGTTGGGGTGTATGGGGCACTGCCTTCCACACCTCAGACATGGCCTCTCCGTTCATCCACCTGCAGTTAAGGGGAACGTTCAGAGGATAGCTCCATGGGGGCCATCATCCTTATGGTCCTCGCTCGCCTGCAGCTGAATATGCCTCAAACCCGGTTCAGGTAAGTGCTTTTTTGCTTTTTTTTCATGGCCCAGCTGGATCTCCAGATAAATTTTGGAAAAAGCTCCCCTGCTCCTTCCTAGACCATCACCTTCATTGGAAGGGCTCTGGATCCTGTTACTATAAAGGCGAGTCCATGACATCCTCTCCCTCCTTCGTCTCTCCCGAGAGGGCAAGCGGTTCTCGTATGTGCAAGGTGACACGACTCCTTGGCCTGTCCCCATGGAAAAAGGGGGCATCCATGCTAGAGGGCGTGGTGATGGACTCTTCTCCGTCCCCACAAGAGACTGTCACAACGGACACCCCCTCTCAGGGTGGGGAGCAGTGTGGCAGGACAGAGCAGCTCAAGGGCAGTGGTCCACCCAGGCCTGCACTGACCATGTCAATGCCATCGCGGACCTTGTCCTTGCACATGTCTCCTCTGCTTTTCAACCAGTGCCTCTGATCGTGGCAACACTTCAGAGGGGGCTTCAGCAGAGCCACAGGCTACTTGTGGTCGCCCTCCTCCGGCCCCGCAGAATGTGGGTTACCCTCCTGCACAGGCTCTGCTACAACTCGGCATGGCACCACCCTGACAGGAAGGACCTTCTGTCTCCGCTTCAGGGCGGAATCTAGCATTCGGAACCCTGCTGCCTCTACTGGTGGCTCTGGCCTCTGCAGGGCCCAACATCAGTGTAGGGTATTTGGGAACATGAGGTCTGTACGGGATTCTTAGAACGTATGGAACCGGAAGGTGCTATCAAGTCTTGTTTTGTGTTTTTACAATTGGACTCTCTCTCTGTCCCACTCCAGACCTCTATCTGCTCCCAGACAACTGATGTGGAGACAGAATTCATTAAATGATGGCTTCAGTTGTCTTCAGACAGATGTTGGGAGGAAAAACAGGGCAAAGGAATTAGAATGAATGCTGACAGAGAAGGACGTGATGACCCATCTTAGAATAAAATTTGTATATGCATACGTTTGTCTCGTATAAGTTTTGTGTCCTTGAGCTTGTTGTTGTTGATGATGTTACTTAATGAAAATACAACATACTGTAGATGTGAATAGTGAAATGGCTTATTGTGTACTTTTTATTTGTATTCTTTTTTTGCCTTATAGACTACAGTTTCAAAAGCTATTTCATAAAGTATACATTCATATACTAGCTAAAATAATGTCCTATGATTCACAAATAAATATTACATATAATTATTATACCGTCATTATTTAGTCGGCCAAATGAGTAATCCCTGAATGTGGGCCAACTATGCACCTGTGCCGGCCCGAGTCTGGCCCCATACTGGTTCATCCACTTTACTTCTGGCCTGCCCCAGGTGAGCCACCTGACCTGTGCCGAGTCTGGCCATTCGCTACCTGAGAATGACTGCCTGCCTGTCGGAAGCACATGGTTCATTAGTTTGCATTTGGAACTCGGTGATGTTTTGAGTCCGGCTTTACAGAGAAACACTCAAAAGAAACCGAGCCGTGCCGGTCCAACTCCAAGTCGTGACAATGCTCGGATTTCTTTTCAGAGGGAACCGTCTGAACGCTCAGGGATATCTCAGCCAACCTTAAAATATTTACACACACAATTCACACATAACTCAAACTGAAACCTGAACATCTCAACAAATTTAAGACATTCTATCTACATCTTATTTTGTCCCCCCTCCGGCCCATCAGCTGTCCTCCATGACGTCTTTGCAAGTCTGTCTATGTCCATTCATTTTGGCACGGGATAGTTCTTAACTCTGCGTGACAAGAACCCGAAATGATGTCCCACGTAGAAAACAGACTTTACAAAGTGAAAAAGTAAATAAATAATAGAAATGATTATAATCTAAAAACTCACAAAAACAAAACAAAACAGGGAGTGGTAAAGGTCGGGGTCTACAAGGGTTAATGGAATTCTCGTTGAATCAGATGAGTCTTTGTCCCTTATAATCATTTCGGTCTTCTTCATTAAGTCCTTATAGTTATGTAAGGACGGGGTCCAGGTCCTGGTAAATTGTTGTGTGGTACCTCTGAGTGTGTGTTTTTTTTCTAGTTTTAAGAAAAACAGAGTGTCTCCCATGCATTTTGTGAAGCTCGGTGAAGACTGCTGCTCCACTAAAGGCCATGGCTTCCCCACCCTTGCCTATAATGGGAGATGGTTCTGGCATTCCTCCATAGATGGCACACATTGGATTGGGAGAAACAGACAAAGATATTTGTCCAGAAATTAAAAAGTTTAGGGCAAGACCAAAACATATGAATATGATCTGCAGGCTGGCCTCCACATCTGGGACAGGACGGATCTGCATGAGGATTCATGTCTGCCAGTCTTGGTTCTTAGAACAATCTTAAGTTGTATTAGACCGTGGAGAGGAAGCGTGTATTCGTTTCAGAGAGGCGTCTCCGTAGTCGTCACTTCATTTCTCATCCAGGTCCGTTTCCCATCGCCTCCTCACTTCTACAAGTGAAGCTGGAGAAATATTGCCTGTAATGCTATATAAGGTTGAGATGGATGTCTTGTTGGAAACGAAACAAAGCTTTTCTGGACAAAGTGCGTAATTTGAAGATATCTGAGAAAAAAAAAAAGATTTTGGCAAATCAAATGCTTGACATAGTTGTGAGAATGAGGCAAATTTACCGTCTGCAAATAAATCTGAGATATATGTGATTCCTTTATTATACCAGGTTAGAAAAGTGGCAGTTACCCCAAACAGGCGAATATACTGAAGCTGCAGACAAATCAAAATGTTTTCTAGGTCTTGGATTTGGCCAGTTGGCCTGTTTGATATTAAGGAGAGAGAGTAAAAGTGAAGGTGGCTAGTTGAATGTTCCAGTTGCCTTGGTTGGTTTTCTCCATCCGCGTGACACCCGTGCAGAATTCTCTGTATATCACAGGCCCAACAATAATAAATAAAATTGGGAAGAGCAAGGCCTGCCAAATTCTTACACCTTTAAAGGGCACTTCATTTTGTGTCTTTTTCCTCTCCAGATAAAGGAGGTTAAGATCTTATCCATTTGTTTGAAGAATATTTTTTTTGAATGACAGTAGGAATACATGAGATAAAATGAGATTATTACATTTTGGCAATACGGTCATTTTAATAGTGTTCACCCCACCAGCAGCTGATAGAGGTAGGTCTGTCCATCCGTTCATGTCCAGCTTGCATTTTTCGAATAAGGTTTCAAAGTTCTTTGTGGAGAGGGAGGAGAGATTTGGTGTGATTTACACTCCTGGGTATCCGAATGAGTTTTTGGCAAGTTTAAATGGGAATGCAGTTAGAGGTGGAGATACTGTATATTTTCTTGTTTGAGAGGGAACATAAGGCTCTTGCCAATATTAACTTTATAACCTGAGAGTTGTCCAAACCGGTTTAAGCTGTTGAGGATGTGGGGAGTAGAGCTGCCAGAGTCCGAAACATACAGTAAAAGATCGTCTGCATAAAGAGACAGTTTATGACGCTGCCCTCCGCGCTCAATACTATGAAAATCTTTAGACTGCCGTACACAATAGCTTTTGAGTTTTATTAATGAGGCCCCTGGTCACCCTACCTTCATCCCTTTTTCCTCAAATTAAAATTTGATTATGAAATTTACAGAAGCAGAGAGGCTGACATGAAAATTATCTCAGTAAAGTCACTTGTTCACTCTTGATCTTTCCTGAAAATAAGCTGGTCACCTCCGGGAAACAATAAAAAAAATTACATTCTTCACCCTCAGATTCCATGCGTATTAAAATAATTTCTTTGTGATGTCACTCTATGCACGTCTTTCAAAGCAGGAGGATCTTTGAAGTTCGGTTAGAAATAGTCAAAGTCAACAGTCAAATGGAGTCATGAATATTTATTGGTTTTATTGAACTTTTAAACACTAAAAAGTACCCGTCTCAGACTAAAACAGGTGAGAAAAATAAAAAGAAAGACATTACCATCGACTTCATCATCATCATCATCATCATCATCATCATCATAATCAAGTGTGACTTGGCATATGACTTGATACAGGGTGCTGCTATGATCGAACACGGGGCACAAAGACATGAACCTGAGACCTTTCGCTGGGAACGGTCCATCTGAAGGAATAGTCTCCAACACGCGGCAATAATTCACTCAGAACTGACATTCGTTGGTCAGAAAAAATGTCTAAGGCGGAGCCAAGTTTGAGTGAATTTTCACACTGAGAACGGGACAGCTGCGGTGCGCTTCCATAAACAAGGTGCCTCCGATCCATCGTATTCTCACGAGTCCTGAGAAAAGTCAAAATGTTGTGACAATAAACTAATATGTAGCTTTATACTGCACTTCTCAACTATGTAACCATTCATTTGCAGTTATTCTGTAAACAATATAAAGAAGGTTACAGATGCTCAAATTTTAGCTCTGTAGGAATTGGATTCTCAAATAAAGAAATTCTTGGGAAGAGCATTTTTTTTGTCTGAAAGTGTTACAACTTTATTCCTGCAGGTTTTGAAGCTTTGTTCAAAACTGCAAAATATTATCACTTCATTCATACTCAAACTGTCTCTTTTTATTTTGTACGATGGCCTTAATACGCCATCATACCGAGGAAGCAATGACCCCGGGGGGCCGCAAGCATCAAACACGCCTTTGTTTGTTTGGAAGCCGAAATAACGTAAAAAAAATTACTCTGATTTGTGATCATGTTTAGAAAATCGAAACAAAAAACAGCAGAACTAGAGCTCAGCGTTCAATACACATGTAGCGATACGGTCGGTGATGGAAATAAATTAGCCAAAGCTTCACCATCCCGTGACGTAACCACGACGGTTGGCGAGCACGGACACCTTGTCTATGGAAACATACGACGCGTGAAACCCATCTTCAATTTGCACCTGGACAATGAACAAACTCTCACATTGTCGTTATTAAATTAGTAAATTTTGTTTTGGGTGGTGAATTACGAGAGCACATTTTCTAAATGCAGTGCACCAAATTCAAACACTTCAAACACTTATCGAACTGGAACAATCCAGCTGATCATTAAATTGGAGTAAAAATCTTGAAAATAAATCTTAACATTACACAGGTTTCCCTGTGTCACCACAAAGTAAAATGAAACCTTTTAAACAACTAAAACATCCCTTTCATCCCCTCATTCCAACATTTGCATGAGAGGACCCAGGATCGTTCCCTGAGGAACCCCAGCGAGGAGCTTCTAGAAACCCAGCAGACTTCTGAGAAGTGTGACGGTTCCTTGAAGGAACCTTGGATGATTTTTTTTGACATTTTCTCTGACAGGAAGCCCGTATGTCCCTGAAGGCCCCCAGTGAAACTCAAGCCTCCGCAGTGAAATTTTCTTTTCCCCGAGCCTCTATTCCCTTTATCCGACTCAATTCCTCAGATGCTGAACTGCACTAACATTGTCTCTCCACAGAACCAGGACCCGTGATGCGGCGACATACACGCAGAATTCACGCTCAACAGGATACAGACGATGTTTGACGTGTTCCAACTGACCGCTCTCCTTACTGACGCTTTCCTGCTCATGTAGAAAAACGTAGCCACTGAGGATGTTTGTTTAGACCTTAAAACTTGGATTATGCCCAGATATGATGTCTACACCATGATGAAATCAGCAGAAATCAAAACAGTTCGCAACGCACCGAGCATGCACTGAGAACAGCACAATCCTGTTGATGATGTGCCTGCAGATGATTCACTTGCATCTTTTTATTGCAATTAGGAGAAATAATTGAACGATGAGTTCATGTAAATGTGTTGACTGGTCCAAACTGTTTTTAAAATGAAGTTATACTGCTGACTTAGCAATCGCCACCTGCTGCGATTGTCTATTTTCAGACAAAAGGTCACACGTGTTGGCTCTGCTTTTCTTTTTTTCCCTTTCATCCTCCAATTTCGTCACGGCTCAAGTATGAAATATACACGAGGGCAGAAGGCAAATAGAACAACGTCCCCCCACCGCTCGTTTTACGGGCTTCCCTTTACATTAAACACCCGCATCCAAAACAAATGTGACTGTCACTTAAATATCCCATTTCTTGGTCAATTATTTCTAAGAGAAAACATTTTGTTTCTTCACACCGATTTTGTAATCAAGTTTATTTGAAGTTGACTCATCTTTAACTTTTTTTTGTGATCCCAACACACACACTCCTTTCCTGCAATCACAAATTACTGATCCATCAAACGTAGACGTGTTCCGTTGACAAAATCGTATTCTAAAAGCGTGAATTCAGGGTTTGGACAGTTTGTGACGGTTCAGTTAATTTTTTTTTAATTAATTGTGCAAACGAGTGTTTCTAGGTGCTCATGTTGATTTTCTTATAAAAAAAATTGTTCATAGTTTTCGTTTTGGTTAGTTCGTTAGTTTTTTTGAATTTGTGGTGGGGAAGCACAAAAGAGTTTTGTTCCGAGTTTGTTTTAAAACTTCAAACTCTTAATTATCAAACCTTTGATCACATTAAGTCAGTTCAGCTCTCACTGTCCAGATCACAAAACAGTAAATCCAACCGGTTTTCACATTCAAACACAAGATTTAAAGCAAAGTCATTTCTGCTAATTACAAAATATATATATATAAAAAAAAACAAAAAGAAAAAAAACAAAACAACAACAACAACAACCTTGCTGTCTCCTGTATTTTCCGCATAAAATGAAGTATAATTTGTTGGCCATAAAAAAAAAAACAACAACATACAAATAAAATCATTTTTCCCCTTTTAGTGTGTAATATTTCAGCAGATTCATTTCGTCTGTGGTTGTAAACACGTGGAGGAGTGACTGCTGAACAGATCACGCCATGTCGGAAAAACCCATCGCAGCAATGCACCGTTTTACCGTCTGGTACGTGGAAAAGTTGACAGTCTGCGAGAAAACACTTGACACGCGTTTGTGCCGCAAATCACATCATCGCCATCGCCATCATCTGTGACATTTTCTGAGTGACAGCAGCAGCTGTCGTGTGAAAACCACAAACTGCGGTTTTGCCGATGCGTTCCACGCTGGGTGAGTTTTGTAGTAATCATGCACAAATGTTTCAGACAAAAGACGAAAAATGTGAACACTGACAGGAAATACATCATTCAAAAACTACAGATTTTGACTTGACCGTCGCTCAGTTCCTCCAGATGTTTCTCCCAACTACTGGAACGCCCGACAGATTTCAGCGGGAGCGTTCCTTTTATTCCGGGTTCCAATCGAGTCAATAAAAAGCAGGTTCCAAACAAACAAACGAGCAAACAAACAAACAAAAAGTCTAAAAGCCACCTGGAGGTCAGTGAATAAAAACTGGTTTGACAGATGTGTGGTTTTTACCTGACGGCCAATAAAGCTACATTTAGGGCTTTGAAACTTCATTCCACAGAGTTGATGTCTGTCATCATGTAAACTAAGAAACAGAAAAATGTAACGGTCCAATAAAAATGTGTAACAAAGTGATGAGGTTTACGTGAAGGAAAAACTGAGGTAATTGGATGTGCGGTTTAGTTTACAGGCAGCTGGATAACGTGTGACAAACCAGAGCAGAAAATACATTTGTGCTTCAACGTTCTTGGCGTTTGCAAAAAGCGGTCGGGTCGATCGAATGTTTGGCAAAGCAAAGGCTGAAGCAAGCGATCGATAAAACGAGCGCCGTTAATCAGAGCTGGTGGGCAGCATTCAGCGGCGCAGGCGTCGGAATTTCGGGTCGCTCCAAGATTATAGATTAAAGGTTATATTTTGGGATTGTGGATTGGACAGGATTTTTCTTTCATTTGACACTTTTTGAAAACAAGCGATTGTGAGGGACTTAAATCGTGTATGGAAGAATTTTCTACAACTATGATTTTCTTCTTGATTTTTCTGATGGACAGAATCTTTCCAGAAACTCATTTTTTCATTTTCTGCTTCTCACACAACTATTAAAAAAAAATTTTTTTTTGAAATGAAATCAAACGTTTTCCCTTGAATCCATATTTTTTGCAATGAGCTATTAGTTTTGTGATTTTCCATGATTTGTTTGTGACTTTATTTCCTAAAATGTATTTCCTCACATTTTTCTTTCTCCAGAATCAAGATATTGTCAGATATGGAATATTTGTACATTTAAAAAAAAAAACCGTTAATTTGTTGTGTATCATTTTAGATGTCGAATGAAAACATCGACAAAAAGTTCAATCATAAAAATGACTTCAGACCATTAAAGTTTTGTAGTTTCGGAGCGTCACGGCCCTGAACTCTCTCTTTATCCTCAACGGTCCTCATATTTGTGTTAAGAGCATCGGCATGAACGCCAGCAAGCCGGTTTATCATTTTAGAAATCACTCAATAAAACTGAAAAATTGCCAAAAAAGTTGGCAGGTTTGGCTAAACAATGCTGCAGAGACAAAGAAGAAGAAGAAGAAAAAAAAAAGCCAACAAAAAAAGTTTCAGCTCCTGCGTTTAAAAGTTACCAAGATTGTGCTGAAGCGTCACAGAGCCAGAAAAGAAGAAAAGATCACTGATCTAATCCCTCCATCTGTCCATCCCTCCATCAAACAGATAAACAATCAACCTTTGGAGAGCGTAAAAGGGCCGACGTGGACAGCTGCGGTTCGGCTGACATGCGGTGCAGGTGAAGCAGCGTAGCGTGTAGCATGTAGCGTGTCCTCGACTGCTGCTCGTGCTTGTGCTAAAACCCGATGCTTAAAGTGCCGACATGATTAGTTGATTAGTCTTAATCGGGAAGTTGCTCGTTGATTAATGCGTTCAAAAATTTAGGACAACCGATCAATTTGAAGTCTTCGTCGTTGATGATAAAAAAACCGTGAGCCGGTTCTGGCCCGGATCATTTCTGACGGCGTTTGTCATGATCAGAGACGAAACACTTCGTCATCAAATGGACGAAAAGGTCATCGCTGAAGCTGAAGCGCGTTTGATACGTTGGCGTGTAACAGTCCCTTCCAGCAGAATGTGGTTGTTTCGGAGGTATCGACGTTGACGTGAGGTTATCAGAATGTACAGTGAAAGATGGACCACGAAGAGCAGATGAATCAGAGGAAGGAAGGATGACAGAAAGGAGGCGTTCACCTCCGTGCTCTTCTCTTGATCTCCTTTTTCGTCACTCGTGTCTTAAAATGTAAGCATTCACGACAAAAAACTTAATTCACATTCGACAAGTCCAAAAGACGCGGCCGACACACTCGTTCGTGTCTGTGGGTTTGTTTTTTTTTGTTGTTTTTTTTTGTTTAGTTTCAGTGACGAGTCAAAAAAAACGAGTCGGCTCTTCTTCTTGAACACGCAAAGAAGTATCCAGTCCCAGATAATCCAAAAATGTAAAGTCATGGAGAAACAGAATGCACTTGACAACATTATAAAAACCAAAGTCTGTTTGTTGAAAAACCATAAAGGGCACTTTTAAAAACAAACATAGAAAATCAAAGGTCACTTCGTCAGTCAGCGACCTTCACTATGATGGAGAGTTCACACTGTACAGACGTTTACACTAGAAGACTAAAAAGACGATTTGAACGATCACCATCGGAGGAGGAGAAGGCTCCTTGTCCTCTGAATGCCGATGTGGCTAGCTTATTGCAAAACTCACCAGCCGGACAGACTTCATGACAAAGTTGGACAAAAAAACCTGAAACCGGTACTCAGCTGGTGGATCACGTCTCTGCCCTGTACCAGATGAAGCGAGGCTGTTGTCCAGAAGGGGGCACTGCTGGTCTGTCCATGTCTACGTACCACCCAGAGATCTGAGGCCTGTTTGGGGGGTTGGAGAGCGTTCTCCACATCCCCGTGTCTTGGGGGTCATCTGCTCCACCGGACTTTGTCGTTGTCTTTGATTATTTGCGATGAGTTGGGATGGTCCGATAACAGCTCGGAGGGATGCCGTGAACACGGGCGGTCCAGACAAGAACAACAACGACGACTTTGAACTGTCGGCTCTGCTGAAAGACACAGAGCAGTGAAACGTCCTGATTTGGAGGACGGGTTGTCCTGTTACTGAAGTGTAATGATTGTTTGATGAAGCTTTATCTGTGTCACGCCCTCTCCCCGGAGGTTCCTCTTCAATGGAAACGTCTGTGAGCTAAACTCTGCCCCAGATGTCATTGTTCACCGTTCTGATCGGTATTTTTCAGCACCCGTCCGACTGAGTAATGCTGTGTGTGATATTTATCACTTCAGTGGTCTGTTGTTGAAACGCTGTGATGGCGTCGTCGTTGTTTTCGTGAACACGTGGGCCCCGTTTCAGAGCGCAGGTTTCCATAAAAACCCAGAGTCGAGGGAAACTCGAGCTTTAAGGCCTCACAAAGCCGGTCAGTTTCACTCCGAGGCAGTTGCTATGGCAACAGACGCAGGTTATCTTCAACTAGCCTGAGTTTCTCCTCCTCTTAATCTCCCTGGCGATTATCTCTTTTTCAGCACAATCAATCATTTGTCTGCACGATATTCTCAGCCCGCCTACGGCGCACGTGATGCGTCGTGAACGGCATTTTGGGGCCACCGTCAGGTAAAACCCGGAAGTTTGTGGTCATATATTTACACACAGTATATTATTGAAATGTTGAAAGAGAGAAAACGTTTCTCGTGTTTCTTTTGTCCAATTCATACTGGCTTGTTTTTTCTTCATTAAACACGAATATGCTGCATACGCATTCATTCATGTGTCTCGGTCAGGGGTGGGCCGACGTTTTGACTCAGGGGCCACAACGGGTTTTCAAATTTGACGGCCGGGCCGGTAGCAGATGGATGGAGAGTGTTTTTCCGAGTGAATTATTGTAAATTAAATGTAAAAGCCATCACTTAAAAAGTTTCGTCCTTTTAAGGGTAGCCAAAGCACGCAAGTGTAGGACGGGGGGTCGCCAAAGCATGAATAGTAACAAGTTTTTTTTTTGTTTTTTTTAAACTTATTATGTACTAAATGCGTTTTTTTCATAAAAAGTAAATAAACGTACATTTAATTTCAGAGGGGACAGGGTTGTTTGTCGCCCTTTTTTGCCAGTGCATCAATGTCTGGTGTCACTTTGGTTGTGGCGATTCTCAGGACAGATCTGGGCTGAGCGTCCGCTCACACACGTAGCTAGAGCCAAACAGCAGCAGCATCCTCTGTGCCGTCTTCCGAATGGTTGGAAACGCGGCTTCGCTTAGCGAAGCATAAAAACCCCTCCATTTAAGAGAGGTGAACTTCTCCTTTAAGAGGGAGTAGCATCGTGCGGCGCTGATTCAGAGTCTCGTGCCGCCCGTTCTTGCGGTAACCGCTTGCTAGTGTCGTTAGCACGCTCGGTGGAAAAGTGGCGGCTGATATTGTATTCTTTGAAAACCGCAACGGTGTCTTGGAACATAAGACGTACGGCCGTCGGTCGGACTTTGGTGAAAAAATATTTAGTCGTCCACTCCTTATTAGTAAACGCTCGACACTCACCGTGGACTTTTCTTTTCTTTGGTCCACTCATTTTTACAGAAGGGCTCGAAGCCTTTGCCCTTTGCCCTTTGCCCTTAAAGGTGAGGTGAAGAGGATGGACCAGACGCCAACAAAGGTCAATTGTGTCTGAAGTTCGCCCTCTAGTGGAATCAATTGGAACGCCGGCATTGCAGGAAAAAGGCAAAATAAAAGCGATCTTTCCTATAATTTGGTACTAATATTCGACGGGCCGGAGTAAAAAGCCCAACGGGCCGTATGTGGCCCGCGGGCCTTAGTTTGCCCGTGCCCGACTTAGACAGACAAACAAATGTCTGTGATCACAATGCACCCACTCACACACCGTGGAGCGTGGGTGGAATGAGCTGTAATAACAATAATAATTAGTAACAAACAAACAGCGTTTGGCCGGAATTGTTAAAAATATCTTTCACTGATTCATGTTCTAACGTGGAAGTAACATCTGATCCAAAAGAAGACTTATTACAGGACATGACAAGGACAGAACAGATCAATACATCCACACAATGCACCCTGGGAGAGGACGTCCTAAAAGACGCTGGGGTGGAGTGGTTTTCTTTTATTCTGAGACAGGAGTGACCAGTCTGTCAGGAGTCTCCATACGGACATTAAAGACAGAGACGGCAGAAGGAGCATCTTGATTTAGGATCGGTCCATCTCTGACCTGTATGAGATCACGGCATGATGGGAGGGAGGAACAGATGGACACTCCGTTGTCTCCTCTCCCCACCACCACAGACAGGATGCAGAAAAGTCCCTTTTTGTCCTATTCTCATGTCCATTGTTGTCACTGAATAATCCCGTCAGAGATGTTTTAAAGTCCAAAAAATCAATTTCCCCACAATTGAATCCTTTTTGTGTTTATAATGACATGAAGAATACAAACTCCATAGACGTTTTCTTTCTCTTTCTTTTTCTCACGCGACACACCACTCCTCTGTTTCTCCTGCTCACACACAGCCTGTTTTTGTTCCGACGCTCTGGATTAAACTGTCACTGTGTTGGTTTGATCAAAAGCATCTTATGACGGCAAATATGCTGCTACAAAGTGGACACATCCTTCTTACTGAATGTCAGGCAGGAAAACAAAAGATAGAAGGATGATAAGTGTGTGTGTGTGTTCCCCAGCTGTTGAAGCGGATGAGGAGGTGATTTGTCGTCATCTTTGGTATTTTAAGTGCCAGTTAGACGGTCTGGTTCACGCCAGAGACATTTTGATTGAATCTGTCTCGCTCCCCTTTCAAAGTAGCTGCAGTGTTTTCTTGGTGTGTATCAACTCTAAATATAAACACTCCTAAACTCCTTTGTGTGCTCCTACATTTCTTCCTTTCTGATCTCATGAACTCCTTTGGAGAAAAGTTGCCGTCGAGCCCTGATTGTTCAATTTGTGCCTTGTAACAAATGTTGTCCTCCAGTTGAAGACTCCCCTTTGTCCTCCAGATCAAGGATCTTCTCCTTCTGAGTCTCAGCTGTTTGTTTTCCTTTGTGAAGAGCCACGTGGACAGTTGGAGCCTCCTCCAAAAGGACAATCCAACAAATATTTGTGGGTGATCAGACGACGATGAAATATTTGAAGTGAGTTGGAAACATTTTGGATCCAAACCCTGATCTGAAGGTCTGAACGTCCTTTCTTTCATTTGTCCTTTTTACAACATATTATCAGACGGCAGGCGAGCCGCACGCTCCAACGTTTATCATCACAAGGATACGATGAAATCTAACAAAAAAGACAAGAATGGACTCCATTTTACTAACGAAATAACAAGATGTACTGTAAAGTATAGATTGTATCCATGGTTACAGCAGAGATCCTGAGATCCTGAACGTTGAAAGGATAAAACACACACAGAAGGATGGGACTGACCTGTTGAAGACACTTGGATAATATGGGCTGAATACAGGAGACAGGAGACAATAATTCACAGGAGGGAACCTGGACATTGATGTC
>OMNV01023462.1:2743-28111 GCA_900303265.1 Brotula barbata
TGTGCACAAAATTTGTATAACCACAAATGGTCCGTGTGTGTGTGTGTGTGTGTGTGTGTGTGTGAGAGAGAGAGAGAGAGAGCCAGAGCGAGCGTGTGGAAACCCTTTGAATGAACCATCATCCATCACATGAAGCTTCTCTGCAGTGTGGATCGCCTGCAAGCAGTAGCAGAGGAAATACATTTAAACAGTAAAACAAATCGTGATACAGATGAAGACACCAACCACATACCAGCACAAAGAGCCCCAAGCTGGTGTAAACAAAGCTACACAATGAGCCTTTACTGTTGTTGCCAAGTTGAGAAGTGTTGAAAATGTCATCCGTTGTCTGCTTATCGGCCCATTCAAATGTTTCTTGTTATTGATCCGGTTTAAACAACGGCTCGCTCTCCAATTCCTGACCACGGCTTTAAATACACAACTATTTAAAGTCAGAAAGGCCGAGTGCACAGCATTAAAAACCTCTTTGCCTAATGGACAATTGTGGTGCTAGGAGCCAGGGCCTAGAGGTCTGTACACAGGAAAAGTCCATTATCACTCTAACTAATGGAGGGGGGACTTCAAACCCAAACTGGGGAAAAGAAAGGAAAACAAGAGAGAGAAAGATGACGCACACTTAACAAAGCACAGTTTCTTTAATGGAGACCATCAATTATGTTACTTCGCCTGCTTTATTGTGTTTATAGAGAGTAGCCATATTATCAATCCTAGACGTGGGCAGATATGAAAGAGGTTTTTTTTTTAACAGACTTTGAATCAATGTGAAACAAATGTTTGGCAACACGCTAATGCTATCTGTTCAGGCGGCTCCTGCTTTCTGGAGCTCTCGCTCCCGCCACCAAAAGGAAGCCGCAGCCAGTTTACATTCAGATGGGTACATTTGTTTTATATACACAGACAGCGCTTGTGGCAAGAGGTTTGATTAGGAGGAGGCCCACAAATCCCATTAAAAATACATCGCTCCCTCGCTGTGTGTTTGTTTGAAGACGGGAAAAGTAACAAGGGAGGAGGACTGAGGAGGGAGGTGACTGGGAACCCATCGCTGTTGTTTCCATGCCAGTTTCTGTTTATGCATTGCCCGGGAAATGCAGCTATCGCCCAGAAGCAAAGAATGTTTCTTAGCCAGTAATGTGGGCTGGATTCAAACCTCAGATTCTACCGCAGGATCCCGAACAGCTTGGATTAGGCCGAGATTGAGTCTCGTCTGTGAAGCGTTCAGACAGCAGGACTTCAAAACGCCATTAAACACAAAGTGTCCACCTCTGTCCAGTCACTCATTTTTTTTCTACCATAGTCCTAGGTCATGTGTATGGACAGAAAATAAAAAGACATGTGTTGGGATTATCAGTCAGCCTAACAGCTCCTTGGTCTTGGCTGCAAGCTGTTTGTCAATGTCTGCTGTCATGTTGTCCGCCATTTGCTGAATCTGCAAAAGAAAAATGGATGATGCAATTATTTTCATAGACTATTAATGCATCTGTGTTGTAATGTTAATGCATCTGTGTTGTAGACTTTGACATTAATGGACTGATTAAAGGCTAAACGTGGTTGAATAAATTCAGACTTTTCTGGGTTGAGGACGACAGAATTAATGTTTTTACTAATTTACTTGATCTACCAGTGAAGACATTTCTACACATCCCGCAGAATTCTTTTCTCTGCCTCTCTCTGCGCACCAACTCATGTCTTTATGTCCTTCCTCTGTCTCCTCCTTCCTACCTGTTTTTCTACAAGTCGTACTGTATCCTCCGAGTGTCCCTCCTTGGCCTTTTTGACCTGTGTGACAGCATTCGACCGAACTCTCCTCAGAGCGTCTTTGGCTTTGTTGCTCAGCTGTTTAGCATGCTTTGCAAGGTTCTCACGGTGCTCTCTTGTTACTCTGAGGGGAAAGACGAGCAAGGAGTAAGTCAGACATAGGGTGCAGTGAAAAATGATGAAAAAATAAATAAATAAATGTTAAAAAAAAATCACTGCACGAAGAGACAGATTTTTTCCAGATAGTTTGGTTATAGCATTTGTATTTTTACTGCAGACACTAATCAGTTCAGTACATGATGAGTGTCTATAGTTATCCAGTGAACTCCATCGGGTACAGTAAAGGCCGTATTTATAGATGGATCTTTGGTGTATAATTAAAATCATTAGCCCAGCCTAAGTAGATGATGCATGTACATATGTAGTACATCTGAGCTGAATTGTCAAACTCTGGGGGATATTTGTAAAATTACCTCAGAACAGAACCGTCCCCTTTAAACGTGGTACAATCTCCACGTGATGCTTTGTCTTTGTTGCACTGAAGAGGACTCGTCAGACCAGAGCTGATATATCTGTTCAGCCACCAACTTTATATTTACTTTCCATGTGTTAATCACTCAGAAAACCATTTCACTCTCTCTTTTTCCTTAATTGGTTTTTTGTCGTTTTTCCCTCTGGGACTATTTGCAAACAATCCGAGAGCAGCATCTATTTACCGCAAACAATACGGCCTAATTACTGATTCCAGGGCCAATCAAGGAGCGCCATCCCTTTGGAAATGCAAATGGAGGCTCGGAGCGTGCCGAGACTGATTGCGGGGAGAAAGCAGACTGACTCTTATGTCCCTCCTTTGCCAGACTAACACCTGCTGCTTCAAGCTAACGCGCACACATACAGGCGCACACACATGGGTGTGGACACATAAGGATGTTGACAGACGCAGACGACACGCGCGTGCTCTACCCACACGTGTATATGTAAAAACATGCAGTACTCGCAGGGCAGTTTGGTGACTGAATGAGTGACGGACTGTTTGAGTTGGCTGTGAGAGACTGACCCAGAATCTCATGTAGACACGATGGGGGTCTCTATACGTCAAATAAATCTGTCAGTTACTGCTATTAGCACGAAGATGTGATTTATTAAAGGAGTGACATTTTTAAAAAAAAGAAAAAGAAAAGATGAAAGTAAGGTGACAGCGCAACAAATAGGTCCCAGTTGGATTTGGACCAGGAACGCTGGATATAGAGTAATAGGCACAAAACTCTTTTGACAGTTTTGACAGTTCTTTACATTGTCTTGCTCAGCCACCAACATACCTCTGCACATCATTTAGCATGTTTACATGCACGTTAAAACTTTGATTCTAATCCAAATGAAGCAATAAGTCAAGTCTTTTTTCCAAATGAGATCCAGATCCAGATTTAGATTATGTGACTGTAAGTCCATTTACACAAGCATAGAAATTTGTCACGTCTGCTTGCAATCAGCGTAAACATTCTGTACGTGTATTTCCTCACCTAAGCCAATAAAGCAGTGAGTATGTTTACATGCACTCAGAATTTGTCCTTACTTGGATATAAGGGAAGAATTTGATCAATTGGACAGAATCAATGACAAACTCATTGAAACATAATGAAATACAGCATCGATAATAGTTATATGGGTAATAGGTGAAAATATAGGCTTACTTAAAAAATAAGGGATAAAATGTTGAAACAGAACAGAAGAAAGTGATGCATGAAAAAAAGAGGTGAAGAGATGAGGGGAGGCTATGTGTCTGAACACATACGTGTGTGTGACGTGTGAGAGAGAAACTCACTTGGGAACAGGCACCTTGATGATATTCCCATCAACCTCTGGGTTTAGATTCATGCTACTCTCTCTTAGTGCACGGCTGGCAGCCGCTGTAGCCTGCAGGTAAAAAAACAAAAACAAAAAACACACACCTCTCATCCTCTATTCAATCTGAGGAAAAAAAAAATCTTACTGAAACTCAACCCCGCAGCATATCTTTACCCCATCACCCCCCTTCTCTCCATCACTGCTGAGGCCACACACACACACTTTACTTCTAGTACTGGGGTGAGAGAAAAAGCGGAATTACAACTGGTAGTGTCCAGCCACAGCTGGCAATAATTAAGGTGCGTGTGTGTGTGCGTGTGTTGGTGAGTCTGTGTGTGTGTGTGTGTGTCTGTATGTTTTGTGGAAGGGGTAGGTGGTGGGGGTGGCCGTCGGGGAAAGCCCTTGCAGTGTGGAAATGCCTTGGGCCACTGTCAGCTCTGGGCTCTGTGGGACAGCGCTGAGAGGATACAGGGCAGGGCTCTGACCTTTAGTGATGCCGCGGGAGAGAGTGAGCTTGTACTTCACACACATTTAAATGTGTGTATGTGCTAAGTTTTATGCTCCTGCCTGTTATTTTATGAATATCTTTTTTTAAACTGGTGCAATCACAGCATCAAATAAAGGGGGATAAAAGGGGGTCAGAAATAAACAGGATAAAATACTGCAGATCTGCTTTTCAAAAGTGACTTGCACGATAATTATATATGATTAAATGTATTCTTGGTCTGCTACATTTTTCTGCATTCTCCATGGATAATCAACGCAAACTTCACATAAGGACGTTATATCTTGCCAAATTATGGCTCATACATGGTCGATTTACGTTTACACTTTACGTGCAGAAAATTCTGCAGTATTGTAATTTTTACACTTGATCTAGTTTTAGTTCACATTATGTCTTTAGATTTGGTGCTTTACAGAAGGATAATCCAGCTTTACACCACAAAGGCATGCTAACCTTCAACATGTTCAGCCTTAAAGTTCAACATGAATCCCAACACTTGTTAGGTAAGCTTGATATGTTCCATCCTTTCCATTAGATTTGCTCTGCATAACCAAAGTTTGAAGTCAACATTAACCACACACACACACACACACACACACACACACACACAAGTCTTCACTGGTTCACACACCAAACAAAACGCTCAAGGGTCTGTATGGATCACCACCTATTTTCTTGCTTTGGTACAGACCCAAGTGCAATTGCTGTGTACACATACGGCCGAACAAACCAAAATTAAGGGCAAACTACTCCAGGATCTGAAAGAAATACTCTGAACCAACCAGGTGACACAGTTTACACGCACATTAAAACTTCCATTATACTGTAATTCACTTTTTTCAAAGGTTATGTACACACAATAATGCGACTTGGCACAAATCGAGGTGTACTTTTGAGTAGCAGACATAGATTATGATATTCACATAGACTAAGCCAACTCTGCATGAATTTCCTCAAGAGGTCTCACCTCATGCTGCAATTATCCTGTTTACTCAGAGAATCATCAAATCCCATTTAATTTGTCATTGTACATGTCTCAGTCGCAGTTCTCTCTCTAATCGTAGTACTTGTAAATAATTGCAGTATTGAGTGCGTGTCAAAGTAGCGACAGAACACCAAAAGCTATAAGTGGTGGAGAAGCATTAAAAGTACAAATGAACATACAGATACCAAACAAAATCAACAAAAAACAAATGGATAGACTGAATTATATGCACAGTCAAGGACACAATAAATTTAGTCTGACAAAACTATCCAAAGAAATGAAAACATCTGCAGAAAATTTCCGTCTCACATGTCAAAAAATGCTTCAGCCTCTGGATGAAGAGGTAAAACATGCAACTAACATTTCCCAAACACCATCTGGCATCTTTGGAAAGGACCGAAAATATTCAGATGGAAATAAAAGAGCAACATTTATGAAAGAGGACTGATTCAACATCAATGTGGACAGAATGTGGCTGAAGAGGGATATTACAAACAGTCGTACCGCGAACGCAACGCGGTGTCGATGGTTACAACCATCTCACTGTTGGTATACAATCAATCCTTTGATATGAGATAATGGAATCAGTAGTGTTATTTTAATTCTTTTTGAACGTTTCTGGACTTGCTCATGACGAGATTTTTAATTCTGTCATCCATTCAGGCCGGCAGGCAGGCGGAGAAAAAGCTTACATGCGACTTAAAGGGAAATTTTATGCAGCATTCGCATATGTAAAACATAAAGACATTATCCACCAAGTATACAGCGCACTGCTCGGCCCACCAAAACCTCCATTAAAACCAGAGAGCTGCAGTTAAACCGTGCATACAGAACAGGGGGGAAGGAGCCAAATCCTTTGAACCACTGAAAACAAAGTCACACTCCTCAACCCCCTTTTTGCAACCGCATGACAATTCCCTTAGCTGCGTATTAAAAAGGGTGTAAATGTGCAATGTGAGGAAAAAGAGCTTATAATTTCCGCTTCGACCATACTCTCCTTTCTTGACAGCTCCTTCTGGTCTTTTCCACCGGGGAAAAAATGGCAGCAAGATTAAAGGAGTTTATTTATATGCATTGAATAAATTCATGGGGTCTTGTTTCTTTTCCTTTGTTAAAATCATCCGGAGCGCAGACCTCTATCCCTCCCGGTACAGCTCTCTGGTTGCTCTCTTTTGAGTTTGGGGTGATAGATTCGACCCATACCCATGTTTGATTGTTCTCAGCATCAAATTCATCACCGTTTCCCCTCTCAAACAACCGCTCGGGCGGTTGCGGAAAACCGAGCGGAATTCTCTGGAAAGGCTGGGCAGGTTCTGGTTAATATGTTGGAGAAGAGGAGAAATTACACTGAAGTTTCACATCAAACAGTGACGAGCCGCTTCAAAGGAAAGAGAGGAATGTGTATGTGTGTTTTTAAAAGAAAGTTCAGAGGAAAACATGTTATCAACCATGTAGGGTGACGCCATGCATGCTGGCTGATTCTCATCCCACATACACGCATACAAAACAAGAACAACACACAGTTGCTCCCTTGATCTGACCATGCCGGTAGTTGCTGTTAATTCCCAGCCTCCTGTTAATGAATGAATAGAAAACAATAGTAAGGCCTCTGGAGTGCCAGGTAATGGATAGGCATCATTATAATCCTATTAGCTCTGGGTGCCGTGGACTCACCTCTCTGTGAGACACAAGGTAGGGTGTAATACGTGCGCAGTGCGTCCATATGTGTGTGTGTGGTCTGTGGTCAAAGCTTCTGGGAAGGCAATTCACTTACCGCACAGTCATTTAGCCCAAGTTAGGTGGAGGCCTGAATTTCCAGAAGTATTTGTACTACGGACAACAAAGAGCTAAAACCACAAATCAGTGACATAAAAGGTGTCTGGTTGGTTGGAAAACAAAGGGTGACGGAACACAGGTGCAAAATAGTTTTTGTGTCATTTTTTGCCATAACAAACAGGTGGTTACACCGTTCCTCAGATGAACTCCCATAGATAATGGCCTGCAGAACTTTGCCAATTCTTTGTATGCTTCAATGAATCAATTCTGGTGGAGCCAAATTTGTCAATTAGCAGGTTTTGGCTGGACGTGGACATGCAAGTGCATATTGAAAAAACATGTAGGGTGGATGTACATTTGTCCCAACAGTTATTGGATTTTACAGAATTTCACTTAAAAAGAAAAGAATAATAAAGAGATGACACGAACATGGGTATGGGTAAATACGGGCACAAACATGGGTTTGGTTAAATATGAGCACAAATATGGGTTTGAGCAAAGTGCATCATACGCTGTATTACTGACAAGATCACAGAGACAGCTGATTACATCACTCATAACGTCTATGAATATGCAATTGCATAATGTCGTGGTAAAAGTTAAATAAACCCGTTTAGATTTTCCGGACCAGCAGAGAATCTGGTCACTATAAAATCTGACTGCTCCGCGGCACAGAATTTCTTACTGGAGGCCTGATTAGTCCAGAGTTGTATCATCTAAGAAGGGGAAGAGAGAGAGCGACAGAGAGGGAAGGAGTGAAAAAAGAAAAATAATCCATTCCTTCCTAACCTGAGGGTAAAATGAGGTCATTTCCTTTTCTGTGACAACTCACACACTGATATAACCACATCTCAGCACGCACACGCACACACACACATACATACAGAGTTTGGGTCTGTGGTACTATCTTTCACCCCAGAACAAAGGGCTCTACCAGTGATCAATCAATTAGGATCTGAGACGGAGACAAGCAGGTCAGATTTCATTTGCACTGAGATTCTGTATGTGAAGGATTAGAGTTCTGGTCTACCTCACTTTTTGCTCTGAGGAAGAAGGTCTGTCTATGGTTTGTACTTTTCCTGTCTTATAAAGTCTAGTTATTGTGCGCTTATGAAATAAATAATTAGGAGAGTGGGGATGTGCGTGCGTGTGTTACCTCGGGGAAGCTGCTCATGTTGACCAGAAGGAGCTGAGGTGATTTCATGGAGACCTGACCCAGCTGGTTGAGAGGGAACTTCCCATCCTGTGTTGTTACCACAATGTGATCCAGAGCTCCTGAACAATTCCAGAGAAAAGTACTTTTTAGCAATCTGCATACTTATGTACTATAAATAATTCAATAGATCAGTTGAATCATTCAGTTTGATTCTTCAGGTCAATGATTAAACATGAGAGCAATAATTATTTTTACCTTCATCTGTATTGCTCTTACATACTGGCCCAAAGACGAATAACTATTGGTTCATTACCTTTTGAGTTACCCAAATATTGTTTGTGCTATTTTTTACATGATTATTGTTGTTTTATATTTTTACAAGAACAATTTTATATGGTTGTGCTCTAAGAACAGCATTGTTTCCCCCTTTAATTCAACAGTGCACGCATTCCAACAGGGGGCACCCTAGGCGTGATGACGGTTCATGCGCGCTAATTTTGATTCTCATTTTGCTGAATGGACGCCATGATATCAAGTGGACCAATTCATTCTATCATTAGTTTTGACTCGTTAAAAACGATGTCGTTAAATGTTGTCATTCTGATCTATCTTTACCGCTAATTGTAAGCTCTGAGCCCCTAAACGGGCCTAAAAATGCACAATTCTTGGGGTAACACTGGTGGTGGAGGTCTTTCCGGATTTTTTTTTTTTTTTTAAAACCTGTGCAATCATCAAATACATAAAATAATTCAAGACTATCCTGAAATGATTAACTTAATGTAATGTTATGTTAAGTAATGTTTCTAAAATAACTAGCACACGAGGCAGTAGTTTCAATAGTTTGCTACCAAGTATTCAATAAATCAGCTACTGAGATCAAGGCGCTTTTAGTCACGTATTTCTTCTAACAAACTGTACTGAATAAGCACAATTTCTAATCATATCATTGCAACAAAATAAATTCTTAAATGGTTACAGTCCCGTAGACACGCGTAAGTGAGGATGCTAGTAAATATTGGGTGAGGAAGCATGGTAGCCTGTAGGATGATGACAACATTCTATACAGACTTAATTAAAAGAAAACACACCGTCAATCATTCAGTCTGACAGATTAAAAAATAAACAGACAGACAGATGGATATCAAGTGCAGCAAAATCTGCACACACACACACACAAAATTACAGTGACAGTGAGAGTTTCCATGATCTATGCTTTCTCCACACTGTCTGTGAGAGAATGAGAATCAATGACAGAATCTGAGGTGAGTCTGCCAACATGCACCAATTCCTGCCATCTCTCTTTTCCTCCATCCCTCGCTCCATCCATTCGCCTGTCTGTCTCACTCTTCCATCTGGCTAACCTCACATGCGGTTGTTTCCTTCTTCTCCACCTCTGCCTTACATCACTCCCTCTCTGTCTGCCCGGTGGGGGATGTGGCTGCTGTGGTGGTGGTGGTGGTGGTGTGTGGTGGTGTATTGTGGGGTGAAGGGGAGGTGAGCCATTGGTGTTAATTTTCTCTATACAATCAGATCATCAAAATAGGAGAAAAATAGATTTATCAGTCACAGAAAAAAAATCTAAATTGTAATAAGGAAATTGATACTAATAATGACTTATAAACTATGCCGGAATGATGGACATACTATCTAACTGCCTGCAATTACCAAAGTGACTCTCAACCTGTCTGTCTGCCTACCTGTTTGTCCATCCTGCAGTGCCTTATATGGAGTATATGGAGACTGTTTTTTGGCATTTGTATACCTACGACGACCTTCTGCCTGTTACCTGTGCCATGGCAAAATGTTCCTACACATCTGCTAGTAATTTAGGGAGGCAGACAGACTTGGAGAGAGGGTGCGGTGGGTGTAAGGAGGGTAAGAGAGAAGAGGGTACGCCAGTTGGATGGCTAAGAAATCATTTGGTTTTGTTTATTCTTCTTTTTTAATTACTCAATGAACAGTCCACATCGACAAGGAGGCTCACCGCATTTGTTCAATGATTCATTCGCAAAGCAAACACATCTCTTATCTCAACATGATCAGTGACTGAATCTACTGTCAGACAATCTTTTAATTATTCCACGTTAGCGAGGTTTCTATTAGGCTTTTTCTTAATTGCCGAGGTTTTTATTACTGGGTGGAGTATAGATTCTCACCACAAATTAGCCAGATTTTTATCAGTTTGTCTATGTGCTGTTATGTAATATGAACCCATTATCACGTATTTCTATTGAACAAGACTTAATATCAATACCTAACTTTTAAAGTCTCACTGCCTGGTTCTATAAGGGGAAATGCAACAACATAGCTTTCAACAGCTTTTAAATCAGGCTGAAAAACTTTCTTACCTTAACATTTAAGAAGTGGAATTTTAAGATTGACTTTGGATGACATAAGGTTTCGCTCGAGAAAGATTACCCGACAAGGTAGAACAGATGCATATTATTTCATTTTTACTAAATCGGGACTGGGTCTAAAGTGGAACAGGCTATCAGAACTAAAGAACCCCTTGTTCCTGAAATGAGAGCCATTTTCCCTGAAATACTGTTGTTCAGTCCATTGCTCCATCTAATATGCCTTAACGAAGTTTCCATGGGAACTGAGAAAGGCAAGAACACCCATCAGAGACAGACGATAATAAGTTGTTGCGCGTGTGTGTGTGTGTATGTGTGTGTGAGAGAAAGAATGAGTTTGTCACATTATTATTAATCTCAATGCTTTGGGTATCTATAATCATTCCTGCCACCTCACACAAACAAACATGTGAGCGTGCATACAGACCCACACACACACACAGCACATAAAGGCATCTCCGCAGTCATAGACTTAATGAGATCCAGATGACAGGGCCAAACACATACACACACTTGTACAAAATACACACATTCGGACAACTGACGTCATTCCATTCCACCATCTCATCTCTCCTGTCAGCTCTAAAGTCCTGCTGCCTCCCTGGATTACTGTGCAGCTGGACAGAAGAGAGGGGGGAGGAGGATGGACGGGAGGACAGCAGGAGGCAGTGAGGGATCGAGAGATGGAGGGAGAAAGCAAAGAGGACAATGAGACAGAGGGAAAAAGGTAGACAGGGTGAGAGAAGGAGGATGGGACGGCATACTGAGTGATGAAGGGATTTCCTGCTCTGTGAACAAATGTTTCCTGTACGTGAAAAAAAAAGTATATCAAAACTATGCGGCGGGTAAAAATGTGGTAAAGGGCTAAAATACAGTCCAGAGTTGGGGACTGATTTGAAAACAAAGGAAAATAATAGGGGGATTAGAGATAAAAATTACTTGGAGTAGAAGTCAGTGGTCAATGCAAAGATAATTGAATGATGGAAGTAAAAATCCATCGAAAGAAAATAACAAATTTAGGATCAGAGTGTTTCATAATACTTTTTTATATAAACAAACAAATAAAAGCTGCATACTGCCTTGAAAATAGCTTTAAATGTTTTATTATACAAAACCAACTTTACTGTGTTCAAATTTGTAGTTTAATACTCTGAATACACAATAATTTTGGTTAGTACCAAAAAGTATTACATTTCAATACCATATGCCATGAAACATGGGAACGTGGATAAATTGAAAGAAAAAAAAAATTCCAAGAAAATTAAATGTGGCCAATTTAATTGCCTTTCAGCTGATCGATTTTCTCCTAAGCATATTGCAGAATTTAGAAAGGATAGAAACTCAGACACTTTCACTTAGAAAGTAAGATTTCATGGTCACCTCCTCCCCAGGGAGCTTTCGTTATATCTGCTGCCTCTGACTCCCCTGAGAACAGCTCACATTTGTAACAAACCAGAGGCGAAGGGTCACGGCCTGGATGTAGTTGAGGAAAGAGAAGGTCAACCCAGGGTCAAGGTAAGGTCACGTGGGGCATGCCTCTCTTTGAGCCTTTGGGCGCTTTGTGTGGTAAATGCAAACAATGGAGAAGACTCACTGACACTCACTCCAAAAAAGTGAAAATGTGCCTTTGACCTCTGAAAATTCACTTATTTTTAAATCTAAAATCAAAGTGAAAATCAATTATTTGCTGTTATATAATGAGAGAAATTTCAATAAGTCAAAACCTGTTGCATAATGATTCTCAGACGTCACATGTGCGACCAGTGTGTGAAATGACAAAGATTTCTCTGCAGTTTTTCCATTGTCCTTAGACACTATTCTTCTCAAAGTCACTGTTAAGAATAGTAGGAAATAACAGTCAATAAATTAAACCCTTAGATTTGTGACAACACTAAAGCCATTCATATTTTTCCACACAATGTAACTATAGGAGGAACTTGGTTTTCTGACTTTACATTAAATAATTTCGCCCTTTCACTGCAGGCACCCTGGTAGGAAAGACGGACAGAAAGAAAGCGAGAACAGGGACAGAAGAAAGAAAGAAAAACAAGAGGAATACCTGGTGAGGTTCGGATGCTGAGGTTGCGTGTGAAGTCGTCTTTGAGCGTGCCGAGTACAGCGGTCATGTCTGCCTTGACTTCATCCAGACTGATGATGTCTTCTACCAGAGCTGAATTAATATTCACCTTGGCTGACTGGGACTTTGCCTTGGCTGGAGCGATGAAGAGAGAGAAAGAATGACAGAATGAGGAATAAGAGGGGGATAAAAGAAGGATGAAATAGAGAAAGATCATATTTAAGACAAATTGAAAACCACATCAAATAACTGACCGACATTTAATACATGTGCGTCTAATCTTAGTTGTATCTAGAATATTTAAAAAAGGAGATGAGAAATCTCCTGTGAAGGATGACTGATCTTATGCACGAACCTGGCAAGAAATAAAAACTTGTTCATTTTTAACCCGTTGGTTTTAAAACTAGATTAGCGTGTGAAAAGTTTTTGTTTACTAAAAGACTAGATTTCTTAAGAATGTCCCTAGCAGCTCCTGTTCCATGAGGAAATTCTATGAGAAATGAAGATGTATCTATCTTTTCACATACTGTTTTTACGTGTTATTATTAATAAATATTAATTTACTAAGTAACTCAATTCATTGATTCAGTTCCCTTATTCATATGCATACATTACATTTACAATAAAGTCCTTAGTCCGGTAAAACTATGCGGACAAACTAAATAATGAGAGAGGACTAAACTTTTTGAAGAAAAACTTTTTTCTTATCTCAATCTGGAACAACATAATTTCTTAATCTGATAACAAGACAGACAGATAGACAGATAGAAGGATAGACATAAAGAGAGATAGACACATAGACACATAGACACATAAACAGATATCGATGGATGAGCATAAGTCACCTTTGGGATGTTTATTTGTAAACAGAGAATCTGTTCACTGACCTTTGGCCTTCTTAGTGGCATACAGCCTGGCACATGCAGATGACAAGTGAGTGGCATTGGGATTCAGAGGGACAGCAGTGATCCTAGTGGTCCTTACAACGGGGGACCTAACCTGTCGTACCACAGACCAACACAGCAGGGGTCGCAGAACGCTCAGCTGACTCATAGCCATAACTGTCTAGGAGAAATGAAAAGGAAAGATGGAAACACAAAATCATTGGAAATAATTAGTGATTTCTACAATAGTGCACAAATTTCTTTAATCTGTTCCCTAAATGGGGGGAACACATACCCCTAGTTACACTTGAAGGTACAACACAAGGTAGAGAAAGTGGAAATTAGTATAATTAACAAAAATAACATGAGATTTTTTAAAACCATTTAAACAAAAAAGGAAATTTAAATACAAACAGATTAATGGAAACAAATATAAATAGATATAAAAATAGATATAATAGAAATAGACTTAGGTAGAGGTGAATTCACGAGTGAACGATGATTTTCATACATATGTATATTTTGTTACATGTGTGACAGCTACACAAAAAACTACATACACACATTTATTTGAGCATTCCTTAGGAGGAAACTTACATTCAAAAATACCCAACATCGTAAAACCAGCTACTTCTTTTCTATGTAGAGAACCACCATCCACCTTGTATACTGTCCCTCAACCGTGAACTTGTGTTACTGAACCGTGACTTCAACACACAAACACACACACACTACACCATGTCTTTCACAGCCAGTGGTTGTGAACAGCTAGCAGTGTACCTCCATCTGAATGACATCCATTATTGTCTAGTGTGTGTTTATACCTGTTATTGTACAGGCTGAGAAGAATACCACGTCATACAGTTGCGAATATATTTACATGGAGTGCACCAAATAAGAAGCCATTGAGCATTTCCAAAAATTAAAGATACAAAAAAGTAATTAAAAGAAACAAATGTCCATATTTAAAACCTTGGACTGACAAATGTTTAGTATTTTTCCTTTATGACATCTATCAAATATTAAGCAATTACATAAATTACCACCGATTAATAAGAAAATTGTCTTATCTAAAGGATTACTCAATTGCGTAATCAAAAGTATAACTCAACTGTTGTCAAATGATAAATTAACTACTCATCTGACTTTTAACCACAGAGCTTTATCCATTTTGTTGGAGAAATACTACTTCAACATAAGAAATTAATGCTTGGAAATGTAAGAGAGAGACCTGTTTAAAACAATCTATGTATATGCAGAATGTGCTTTAGGAAATAGGAAATAAGGAAATACGTTGAGTTGAGTTTAATTTAGTATTCTTGCAGAAAATGTCAAAGGTACACAGTAAAATATACAATATTGTTTTGACTATAGAACATTAATTTTATGTTCTCAAGTTTTCTTTTGCTGAGAACAAGAAGAACAATTTAATATCTGATAAAGATCATCACTCTCTGATAGAAATCACGCACATAACGCCAGAGATCTACGAATCCAAGGGCCGGATTTATTCTGGACTATGACACACCTCCAATACAAGATGAAAACACATTTCAACAGCTGGCAGGGTTCCTGACAGGCTGAGGTGATACGGCACTCTGTAGCAGAGCAGATAGGCTGAGATGTGGGATGGTGACAGATCCCTTTAGAGGGGAAGTCAAGCAGAAAAAGTGAACCACAGGTGTTCACTCGGATACTGTAGTCTCATATCCTGTACGTTTCACACAGAGCAGCAGCTGCAGACACAACTCTCCTTCTTCCAGCTGGTAAACCCACATATTCTCTCCTCTGTACACTTTGCATTTGAGCTGAAAATAATCTGGCTAAGTATCTGTCTAATGTCTGCTGGCTCCGTCTCAGTGTTGCTTAGTGCTGCCAAACAAACCAATCAGATCTCACCAACGTTGTGATCTAACTCTGTACACACAGGCTGTATCACACACAACAAAACATGTGCCACAGTTGTTCCTGATAATATCCAAATGTGTTTACTGATCTAATCTTCAATATCAGATTATCGGAGTATTCAGTACATCTACAATCTCTGCAATCCTTTGTCCTCACCAATTCATTCATTCCAGTTAGGTCAAACAACACAAACATAGTAGCGAAAGCATACCAGTCAACACATATTTATAATTGCATCACTTTGTGTAGCAAATTAAAACCTCTCATAATCAAGGCTGAGTTGTGAAATGACATCAGCGTGGTTTGAGTTTTAAATTATACAGTGATATAATTTATGGGTCATTCCACCCACCACTTTGTCAGACACGGTCAGTTATTTATCATGTCAGTGTCTACTTCAATTATTTACTAAAGTAGTTCAAGTCTAATGACTCTAACCACAGTTGTAGGGAATTACTTTAATCATCAGTCCAGAATCTTCAGAGAATAAAAAAACCAAACAAACTGTCAAATCCATATTTTCATAAGGTTAAAACAAAAACTATTGAAAAAAAATAGTACTTGAACCGCTGCAAATTTGAGCTATTTTTTGCAAGCAAACTAAGGATTTTGTGACATCTGAAATGTGTTTTTACGAATTTGAGATTTTAATATTATCTGTCCTTTAATGATACATAGTATTTGGCATGTTTGTCAGAATCGGCTGCTACATTTTACCTTTAGCCTGGATGTCCCAATATCCAATATTTCACAGACTAACCGTAAACAAGGTTTGTCCAGAAACACAAATCTGACATCTATTAATAACCGCTATTTTACACCGCGTGTTAAACATACATTTCTGTGAATAGATTTTGCTAGGTGAAGTGGTATGAAGGTCGATGTGGAGGATATTTGGGCTTCTTTCTTTGGGCAAAAGTCGTTATTGTTACACAGCGTTAGTGTAAGATGCTTCCGAACACACCATATCGTTTTAATTACGACAAATGAAACACTTACTGTCACATTAGACGTCTCTACAGGAGCATTTTAGGGTAAATCACCGAGGGTGAAAAAAACACATTGATACCAGGATGTGTCGCCATAATTATGCGTCCTCGTTTGTATGGGTTAAGGCTTGCTTGAGTTTTACTGCAGCCCCATCCGAGTGAGCGGTGCAGCAAATCATAGTGGAAAGCGAAGGGGTCTCACAGAGCGGTAAATGTGAAAAATGAAAACGAGCGCTTCCTTAAAGCTTCACAGCCCGTTAACCAAACTACACCATCACCCTGCGCCTTTGTTGTTAAACCAAACAGCCTCCGAGCTAATCTAAATTTTGAGAAGAAAGCTTAAAAAATTTAGTCGAAATGGTTAATTTGGCTGTATTTTGACATACGAGTAATCCCGTAAATGGGAATTGATCAAGAATTCACTAAATTGTAGAAGCCACTGTCAAGAAGTTTCAAATATTAAGGTAAAGTGATCGCATCTAGCTAAATGCTAACCGTTAAACGAGTTTAGATTTGCTGGTTTTCAATCATTCAGTGAGTTTGTAGATTAATATAAACTTAATAATAACTTGCTGCAACAACAATTTAAGCATCTTACTTATCCAGCACCGTAAAATCCACGAACGTCATGAAGTGAGCCATTAAATCGGCTAACTAGCAAGCAGCGAGCTAATTTTTAAAGAGGAAACCAGTTATGACTGGTAAGACGAATCAGAGCAGGTGCAGTAATTTTACGTCTGATATTATTCAAAGTGACAGGGAAGTTAGTTTTACGTGGATACATAATAGTGTACAAAGTTCCATCTACATTTCTGATAACGGCGGTACGCAAACCTTATATCGTAGATAAAACGATTAAACATTTGGGATTCTGACAACTGGGACTCAGATGAAACATTCAGGCATTTGCACAGCTCAAGCATGAGAATGGGTGAACATCATAGCCGGATTGAAATTAGTCCATGTAGGGCTCAATTATACACGTAGTAAAATAGGTTAACACTCAACAGGAAAATACAAAGTGAATTCATAACAGAAGCCGAAACAGTAGAACTTTCACATGCTTACACACTGGTTCTCAACAGCATCTCTGTTTATACTCCATGATGGGGTGTAAGTGTGTGTTGGCAGCAGTATTGCATATACTAAATTTAGGGGCATTCTTGAAAGCCATGTCTTAGGTCATAAAACAGATAATGTTTTGGGGATATTTTGCTACATTGGCTATGGGTACTCGTCTGTTATTTTGTTGGTACTATTGTCTTTACTGCATTGTCGGAGAAAAACCTGACACAATAATTTTGCTCCCTATATACCTGTATAATGAGATGTAACAATAAAACTTGAATCTAATAATGACAATGTTGACATATAACATAGACTGGAACATGTTGAAGGAAAATCTAGAAAACTGTTTACTTAAAAGAGTGTTCAAGAGTAGGGAAGTGGAAATATACTGGCAGGGCATTTACAGATATATACATAGATGGCTTAAGAATACGTGAATCTACTGGAATGTATACACATATAAATGCATCAATAATGAATATGTAAACCTTTTTCACAAGTATATATGATGATTAAATGAATGAACGAGTGAGTAAGTATGAAGCCTCTCACAGGCACTGGGCAAGGTCTTTGTTGAAGAAATGGATTGCCTGGGGATTGCAACTATAAACACATGCAATGTCAAAATTTTAATGTGTAAAATCTTCAAATCAATCAGATTTTGAAGTGGTTTTGAAAAATGGCCTACATCTGAATAATAAATTGTCTATTATTTATCACTCTATTAAGGCACAAGTAGCAGATGTTAGCAGAGGTTTATCTTCCTCTCCAATTACAATGTAAATTAGGCCCTCTGTTGATTATAAAAATGCTGACAAATACAGGACGATTAACTGATTTAACAATCTTCCTGTGCAATTCCTATTAGGATCTGTTGGTCACTATTTTTGGCAAAGTCTCTCTGTAAGACAGTATTTCATTCCTCTGCTTAATGGCAGCTGTATGTGTGTTAATAAGTCCCACATTGTTGCAGTGTATCAGAAGTGTACATTCACATATTTACACAATATTTAAAATGTGAATATTGATGTTATGTCCGCCTTTCACAGTAGACACATGTCGGCTGCAGCAGCAGAGACGGTGGAAAATGCCTCCATCATTTCAGAGAGTGTGGCGCATGACGGAAACCGCTTGTGGATAGGCAACATTGATCCCAAGATCACAGAGTGAGTAAAATCCCAGACCAGCTTCAAACAGCTACATGCTCTGTCACACATTAGGCAGGGATTCATCTCTCCATCTGTCAGGCCCGTGGGCAACTTATGCAACTTTGCGGTCATGCTACACCCTCACTCTCTTTTATTCAACAAACTAATATAATGCATGTTGATCTGTTGATGAAAGGAGATGATACTTGATTTATGCTGCACATTAGATTAGATAATTTGTTCAGTTCAGGTCAACTAAATATTTTTGACCCAGTGACACATTCCAATCAGTATGCTTTTACAAGTTTTGAAATAAACATTTTTTTTATTAATTAAATGTACATATTGACATACTGCATGTGAATTGAGCAGCTAAACAACAAAGCTAGTGTTTGAATTTAACAGCAATGTATCTTTGATTTAAGGTGCCTGTAAACCAGTGCCTGTTATGAACCTTTGCTGGATCAGACTCATACAGAGCCAATGCGTTGTACGTGTGTATATGATTGATTAACTATGTGTGTAACCTGTGTGTGTGTGTGGGGAAAGAAAGAGCGAGAGACAGGCTGAGACTGAGCAGGCAGGGCTGGGTGTGTGAAAGAGAGGTAGCGAGGCATGGAGACCTGCTCTGCTAAGGAGCAGCCATCATTCCTCACTCACCTGCACTGTTTACTCTCTTTCTGTCAACCTGGAGGTGTCTGTCTGTGTGTGTGTGTGTGTGTGTGTGTGTGTGTGTGTGTGTGTCTGTGTGTGTGTACGCATGTTTGAGTGAGTATAGAACTGATATTTGAGTTGGGGGGGCGACTTGCACACAGTAAGGTGTGTGTACATTATTAGTGCAGCCACAAACCATCATGCATCTGAATGTGCACAGTTTGAGTGTGTGTGTGTTTCTGTGTGTCTGGGCGTGTGTGTGAGCATGGTACATGTAATGCAACATTGTGGAGGTAGATTTTGGGGGTAAGAGGTGTGTTTGTGTGCCTGTGGGGGCTGCTGGAGAATGTATGTGCTGCAGCTCTGGTGGGCGTCTAGACAGGCGTTTCCTTCCCCTTTCTGCTCTGCTCTACCTCTCCTTAAATAGCACACTGCTTCACAGCATGGAGGGAAAATAAGAGAAATGCCCGTGGCCCCTGTTGCTGATTGGGAAGATTAATTAGCTCCTAGGTAGCGAACGCAGTACTTGTTGTGTTTGTCCTAGAAAGCCAAGGTCAGTGTGTTAGAGGAGGAATACACACCCAGAATGCAAGCTGGTGATTATGAGCCCATGAGGCCAAGTCAGAGGAAGTCAGACACTACTCTTAAATATTAACGGAACAAATCCTTTAAGCAAGGAATTGGTAAATAAAATGAGACCCAGACAAACAAACACGACTTATTAATGTTTTGGCCTCCTGGCTTTCATCAGAAACTTCATTGATTAGATGAATGCGGCACCACATGAGATAAATGTGCACACTGGATTTACTGCCAAAAAATAACCAACTTTATATTCCCATGACATATATGTTGCAATATTGCAATGTTCTCTGGTAAATATAATATTTAACACATAATTTAATAGTGTGTTCATTGCAATGGTACATGATGCATCAAGAGATCATTTAATATGTCTTGATAAAGATGTAGGTATTTACTTTCTGAACTAAGCAATTGATAACATTAAAGATGCTTCAGGCTGGTTTTCTGAGTGGTTAAATTACAAAGGATACAAATAGTTTGACATGTTTAAGATTTATTATTCCAGCTTCTCATCCCAATAGAAAAACCAAATGACTCTACTGGTTTTTAATATCAAATTCAGTTTATTGGTCTTGGTTGGAACTATTGATCATGTGAAAACAACTGTATGCTAAGTCAGAAATCATCAAAGTGTTACTTTGTGTCAGTGTTAAAGACTGCAAAACATCCAACAGATCCAGTCCCAGAAAATAAGTTTTTTAGTTTATTTTATTTTAGTTTGTTGTAGTAAATTTTTGTTTTAAACTTATACCTTTAGAGGCTACTGAAATCGTTTTTTTATACTAATGTTCCATTTGGTTTCAGTGACTGTGATTCTTCTTTGGTGATCAGAGAGAGGAGATGTCTCTCTGGTCTGGTTGGTCGGGGTGTGGTTGACATTAGTTTGTTTTTGGAATTATATTATTTTTTCTGTATTATAATTGATCCCAACTTTATACTTTGGAAGATGGATGAAACTAGTGGGTTCCTACCATACAATCATGTGCTCAGAGAAAAACGACTACTCTGTTACCACAGCATGTCATTCCCAACAACTCTCCAGTCTCTGCAAGCAAGCTCCACCATAAATCCAACCAACAGATTAGCATCCCTGTTGGTTCACTAATTCAGAATCAAAGCACAGAAATAGTCCTTTACACAAAACTGGGATGGACATCAGGCTCCAGCAGTATTTGGTCAGTTACACTTTGCCAACTTTCCTAATCCTGTTCTCATTCTCTAATGATGTTCATCCAAAAGTGTGCCATCTAAAAGTGGGCCGACATCCATTTTCAGAAGATGACCATTCAAATGATCACTGCTCTCAAAACTACAACGTAAGATCAAAACTGTGTTTGATAAAGAGTTTTGGGAGCATTGATTCAGTGTGTGGGACTTTTATTTATTTGGCCACTCAGTAGAGAGACAGCAGGTGTAAGTGTGAGCTTTCAACACATATTCAGCATTTCATGTTTTTGGCCACATAGAGAGTGAATTTCTGCCAGCACCCATTTCACTCATTAACTGTAATCCATCTTCTTCTCTTTCCTACGCTCTCTGGCCAAGTTTCTTATGTTTATTGGAGTCGTGTACCTGAAATATGTTGTAATTTTCATTAATTAACCAGAATATATACCTATTGCTCTTTCGCACATATTCAGATTACACACACACACACACACACACAACCCTCAAGTAATGTAAATTGTTTTTAGTCGAGCTGCTTGGCCAAAAGGTTGAATCAGAAAATCCCCCTGCCTTCTCCTCTGTTTCCTCAGACCTGCACTGCCATGCCTTTTTTCAGTTTTGAACTGGACTCAGATCCACCTTTCCTTTCTTCCTTTCTTCTTCCTCTTGCACCTCACACTGCATCTCTCTTCCCCTCTTCTCCTGCCTAATCCTGCTTTTCCTCCACCTTTCACCTTGCTGTCAACATTCTCCCTCTGAACTTTACACTCCCCATCCCCACCTTTCCCTCCCTTTCCTTCTCCTCTTCCTCCGGTGGTTTTTACAGCCCCCAGGAGGAGCAGTCCATTGTGGTCCAGCTTACTTGCATCCAAAAATGTTCTTGGACTGTCAGCCATCAGATTTTTCTCATACATAAACATTCAGTGTATGTTATAGTGGATATGGCTGAATTGAATTCTGATAAATTTGGCCAAAATGACTAGCATCTTTATTTTCTATTTATTTCAATATTTTCTTTAATGTACCGGTGTACTAATGTTTTCTGTGGGAATGAGACTGGTGCCAGTGCTGGAGGAGCCACCTTCACATGGGAGGCCCAGTGGGTGTTGTCTGGGAAAAGGAGAAATTTTCTTTTGCCTGAAGGCCTCTAGGGAGTCGTTGAAAGGTGAAGGACATTAATACAACCAGTCACTCAAACATGTCCCACATTGAATCCCGCTCCCAAACACACACTCTTACAGTCACATTTGTTTTCATTCCATGGACACACAAAGCTCAGCAGTCAGGATAAAGATAATACACTAGCCAAACAAACAATATAATGTGGGAGTATTCATTTGGGTCATTGTGAGGCCCGGCCAGTCGCATATTGTAAAAAAAACACTTCTTTAGTTGATTTACAAGTAGAAATTTGGCGTTCAGTCAAAGGATATGGAATCACATTGTGGGAATTGCAAAGTATACAGTGTATTTATCCTGTAGAGAAATGACCAAGTGCCAGAGAATTAATTATGTTAATTAATTGTGGTTGCGGACAAACAGGTAACCACTTTTTCTTTTTTTTTTCTTTCCTTTTTCAAAATTGTCAACAGATTTTAGGTCAAACTTGTTGGAAAGGTTGGACATGAGCATTTCTTAACTTTGGTACATATGCCATTTTTGGCACCTTCTTCTAAAAGTTAATTGGCTATTTTTTATGTAAACACTAAACACTAAACACTGGTATTTTTTTAAATGCTGGTTGAGGTAATGGGGGCTGGCATCTATCCTAGTGATCAGTGGGTGGGAGGCACGGTGGATTGATGGTATTTTTTGCTATGATAGGCAGAAAATTACAGAATATAGTTTGATTATTGATGTAGTCATTTTGTTTTAATAGGTATGTTGTTCATTCCTGTAAGTGGCCTGTCATACAAACAGACACAGAGACACACACACACACACACACACACACACACACACACCTATGAAAACACATTGCATAGCTCTTCACTGACCACATATCTAACTATGTTCAATCTCAGGCAGCTTTACACATCCAGTGGATGTTGTTTTGCAAATCTCAGTGCTCAGGGGGACACGAGGCTTCCTCTGTTTTATTCCCTCATTGTCCTGCTACTGTATCCTCAGCATTGTCTCAATAAGAGATTTACTGTCACCCTGCCGCCACGCCAGCTGGCCAGCTGCTAAAAAGGTGTCAGCGAGAGAAAGCTGTCATTCCCATTAACCCGACTCACAGATGACGATGGAGTGACAAATACAGCGTGGCACAAATCTGTGTGGCTCGTTCATAGTGTCTTGATTTGATTAGAATATCATAAATAAACATTAAAATAGTAGCATAAGGCTGAGTCAGACATCATTCTCCCTAGAATTTAAGTCACCACTTGTAAAATAAGCATAAAACATGTTCATGCTCCTTATTTGATCTTTGTCACCCCTGTCATGTTTCTTTTGTCATCAGGTACCATCTGGTGAAGTTGCTGGAGAAGTTTGGCAACGTAAAACAGTTTGACTTCCTTTTCCATAAGTCTGGGCCTCTGGAAGGACAACCACGCGGCTACTGCTTCGTTAACTTCAGCACCAGAGAGGTATGCAGAAAGGGCTCACCAAATTATGCAAGTGATTTGTATTCATGCTGCAAGGTCAGTTCGATTGTAGGAGACACACTGACAGGTATTTTTTTTTAGCCCGTTACCGTCATATCCTTACCATGGCTGCTTCGGGCTAATATCATCTGTTTGGTCTTTGAGATGTTGAGTGTTGCGTTGCAGGTGGTTGTGCTCACACCAGGCCACAATATCCTCTTCCTGTACTTGCCCTTCTCACAATCACCTGAGAACTTTTATAAGTGACATAAGACTAAGTTGTACTTTAAGAAGTTAGTAGAAGGGTGAAAAGGAAGAGAGACAGAAGTGTTTCTTGTGGGGCCCCAGCACTTCTCAGAATAATTTCAGACACACACCTCTGTAAGCATCCATATTGTGGTCTGCAAATCAGGTAGTCTGTGACCCAACAAACCAAGGAAGTATCCACGTCCATCCTTACCATCTTCTAACAAAGCAGGAGAGTTGGACGGTGAATGAAGAGAGGACTTTCCAAGATGTTTATTGTAGCCTTAATTCTGGAGCGGTACGACCTCTCCAAGGACTTGAAGGTGTGCGGAAACGGTTCACAGACCGGTAGTAACTATATTTAGAGGGGTGTGTTTGGTTAAACAGGTGCCAAGAATGCCACAGAATTGGCTGGTACAGGCCCTTAACACTTTGAGCGCCGCCAGCGGAAGTCATGAGGCACTATTTCTTTAAGACCCTCCTAACCTGGAGATTATGTATTTAAATGCTTGTTTTTTAAATGTTTTGGGCACATCAATTTGACATTGATTTGTTTTATTGCGTTTTAATGGCGGTGTGATGTGAGTGATAGACCTTTAAAAGCAGCAGAAAGTATTAATAATTGAAACTAAATAAGTCTTAGATTTAGTCGTTGTCTGGTGCTAATCTATAAATGAAAACACCCATCAATAGATTTGACAGTTGTTTACAGTCCTTTGTTTTGATGGTGTAGCTTTAAGATGTCCGCATCTGCACCACGCATTAGAAAAAAATTATAATAATAATTTGGGGTATTGTGATGTAATGGAAATACTAGTATAACTATCATACATACATCCTCCCGGTGTTCTGGTTTCCCCCACCCACAAGAGCATGTACGTTAGGGCAATCACTCCTGCCGTTGGCCCTGAGCGAGGCAAGGTGGAAGATCTTGAGTTGGTCCCCAGGCGCTATTGTGTGTGTGTGTGTGTGTGTGTGTGTGTGTGTGTGTGTGTGTGTGTGTGTGTGCTGCCCACTGCTGCTCATTGAGGATGGGTAAGAATGCAGAGAATTAATTTTCCAATGGTGATCAATAAAGTACTCTTCTTTATTTCTTCCTTTTCTTTTCTTTCTTGGTAATACTGGTAAAGCTCTTAATATGAGGGTTGGCGCATGTATAGGGATAACTGTGACATGATTGTATATTTAGGCTACAAATGTATATTTCTCTGTAACCAAAATGTTTATTTCTGATTTCTTCAAAATTACCCTCTTATGGTTGCACATATTTTATCAAAACAAATAATTTAATTGATTTATCCAGATTGTTTGATAGTGCCCCACACACTCGTGGCTTAACAAGTTTTAGGAGATGTCACTAAGTAGTTAGTTCTGGAATGTGCATCTTACTGAAGCATGTTGTGTTTCTAAAATGTCTTTAAAGGAGCGCTGGTCTGCATCACAGATTTAGCAGGCAGTATTTGTTTTGCAATGAGTCTGGGGACCTTGATAAGCATCTAGTTTCACAACAGTGTCTTCAGTGGGATAAGAAGCCTTCCCATAAGGGCTATACAGAGGAAGTGCGTGTTTATTTTACACATGCACACTTAGACACACACACACACGTACTCAGTCTTATACACAGCACTTCATTAAAACCATTTAACATCAAACAACATAAGTTTACACATTTAATGAG
>OMNV01023463.1:0-14660 GCA_900303265.1 Brotula barbata
GAAAAAGGTTAGAATTGATTCAATAAAAATCTATAATACAGAGTCATAACCTTTTTATCCATATTAAAAGAGTTTAGCATTCTCAATATATATTTTTGGTGAAATCTGTATTTGAATTGACCCTGTAAATGGTAAATGATAAAATTTATTATATAAGACAGTAAAATACAATCAATCAACATTTAAAAGGAAAGCACCATGAAGTTAAAATATCATCTAAATTGGTTCTTGAACACAATCCTCAGCCCCTCACCACAGCACTCCATATTCTCCATCTCTCGCTGCTTGACCTGTCAATACAGGTCATTACAGGTGTCATTACATAATTCAAACATAAATATTCAAAGGTCAGTTCAGGCGGGGCTCTGCACTTATTGGCCAGTCAGACCAACTGAGTACAGGTTAGGTTTAAAAGGACCTCATTTATAATCATCGCATATGCAAAGAACGGGGCTTGAAACTTGCACAGGCCGTTTTCCTCGTGATCTCTCAGTTCTCGATATATGCATAGCTTGAGTACAGATTCTTCTTAGTGTTTTATTAATGACTTCTTGAACATGTTGGATCTTCTTCTCAATTCTTCCACTTCGGTTTCCCTACTGGGGACGATTGTGGTTTTGCTCGTCATCTACTTTCTCTCCTGCAGCTTCAACTCCCAGGACAAGAAAGCGGAGCCTCCGGGACCAAAACCACTTCCCCTGGTTGGTAACCTGTTGCAGCTCGATCTCAAGATGCTTCACAACACACTCTGCAAGGTGAATACAAGCTGTGCAAGGAAATTAATCCTGTTATCTTATTTAAACCTGTGTATCTGTGGTCACTTTGTGCAGTTTTTGTATTGTCAAGCCCTGCAAATGATGTTATTCATAAAAACAAGCTTTGCATGAGAATATGTGAATTCCAACCGCCGTACTCCCACAATTTACCATAAATAATCAAGGAAATACATATTAAAATGAGACAGTCTCAAGCCTCGTTTTGTGACAAGTCTCTTCCTTTTATGTATAAATCTACAAAAATTATGATTAGATGGAAATTATCTTAAAACAACAAGAACAAAAAGGTGTGTTTTGTGAAGGTGTTTGCCTTCCTCATTAAGTGACATAAGTGATGTTTGAAGCTGAGAGCAGCTGGTTGCAGCGAGTGGGCCAAGTAAAAATGAATAAATACATTTGTCGCTAAAATCTATATCTTCTGCAGATTACATCTGTAGGCTGTTATTGCTGACAATAATCTACTTCAACAACTTAGTGAATAATTGGCAGAAATGAGTAACGTTGACGTGAACTTTGTTTCTGCACAACAGACATGATACAAAGGAAACCTGAATTTTGTACTACTGACTCCTGCAGTTTCATCCATTTGTCATATTAATTCATTTGTTGTAGCTGATGTTATTTTAATAAAATGTAGTTAAGTGTGTCACCTTTTTGTACCAGTGTCTATAATATTAATGGTGGGAAAGAAACAATGGTTTATATATTAAAGACCGTAAGAGAATCACTGGGCTTAGGTTGAGGTTCTGTTTCATAGTTCAGTACATGAAACCATTTTAATAAGGATAGGTTCAGTCTTTTTCAATATAACATACACTGAAGAAAGGTAACAAATATAAGTCTAATTTAATAAAAAAGACATGTCAGAATTTGCTTGAACAGAATAATGTACAGGTAGAGTAATGAACAGAATGTGCAAACTGTCTGCTGAATATGTACATAACACACAAACTATTAACAGAGTAATGTACAAAATGAGCAAAGTATTTCCAGAATATACAGGAATGCGCAAGATGTTAAAAGACTAATGACCAAGAATGTGCAAATGGTTGATCAATAAGTCCATTGATGATAAAGATGTTGTGCGTGAGGGCAGGATGAAGTGCCAGAGTTAGAGGTTGTTCTGGGCTTTGTTGAGTAGGCCAGCTGATCTGGTGGCACGAGGTATTGGTCCTGATGGACCTCAGCCTTCTGCCAGAGTGGAATAACTCAAAGAGTTTAGGTCCAGGGTCGGAGGGGTCGTCCGCAATCTTGCCAGCATGCCTCAGAGGTGTAGAGGTCCTTAAAGGAAGGAAGCTTGCAGCCGATCACTTTCTCTGCAGAGGTTATGATGCGCTGCAGTCTATTTTTGTCTTTGGCAGTGGCAGCGGCATATCAGGTGGTGATGGAGGACGTGAGGATGGACTAAGTGATGGCAGTGTAGAAGTGCACCATCACAGTCTTTGGCAGGTCAAACTTCTTCAGCTGCCGCAGGAGGTACATCCTCTGCTGGGCTTGCTTGGTGAGGGAGCTGATGTTTGGCTCCCTCTTCCAGTAGTCTGTCATCTCTACTGTTTTGAGAGCATTGAGCTGCAGGTTATTCCTCCTGCACCAGGTCAGGTCATCAAATGATTAATCTCCCACCTGTAGGTGGACTCATCCCCATCAGAGAAGAGTCCAAAGAGGAGCCGGACAGTCTGGTGACTGGACGTGCAGCTGTTTGAGTAAATGGAGAAGAGAAGAGGAGAAAGAACACAGCCTTGAGGCGATCCAGTGCTGATGGTTGAAAGCAGAGCTGAAGTCCACAAACAGGATCCCAGCGTAGGTTCCTGGGCAGTCCAGTGCTGATGTGGAGGGCCGTGTTCACAGCATCATCTCCTGGCCTGACAGGTCAGGAGAACGGTGCTGCAGGATCACTGTCACATTGGTACATCAGCCAAAGTTTGCATAAAAACAGATTCCCACCTTTCGTTTTGCCGGAAGCCTGCCAGCACCAGCACGGAGTCCGGTGTTAATCCACACAGCCACGTCTCAGTGAAACACCAGTAGCCGTAGTTCGTCCACTTTGGTGCCCAGTGAACGCAGGTTGGAGAGAAATATTCCTGGTGTCTGCGCATGCAGCCTCCGGCGGTTCGCTGAACGAGCAAAGAGGAACGAACCTTTAACTAGAATGTCCAATAATTCCACTAAAGAACTGAGAAAAGTAGGAAATAGATGCACTGGAGTTGTTCCCCTGATGTTCCCAGTTTCCCAGTTTCGTAGCAGAAGGTGGGGTTCACAAACAAAACAAAACAAAACAAAACAGTGCTCCCCAACACACCGAGGCGGCCGTCCGTGGCACCATCTTGGCACTTGTGTCAGATTTATTTTTTGCAGAATCTCCTGGTCAAATATCTGCTGAGTATAATCATTGATTGTTTTGTGCTCTTTGTATAGTTTGCCAAGGAATATGGCTCGGTGTTCACAGTTTATCTTGGATCGAAAAAAGTTGTGGTCCTGGCCGGATACCAAACAGTGAAGCAAGCTCTGGTTAACCATTCTGTGGAGTTTGGAGACAGAGAGACCACTCCTATAAGCTATGAGGTCAGCAGAGGACACGGTAAACACAGCTTTTAGTTTTTTTTAAATTTAATTTTTAAACAAATTGTATTTGTTGCCAGTCACTCAGTCACTTATTATTACACTGAATCATTTTAAAGGTTAAAGTTAAACTGTGATGGTTTGTGTCAACCAGTTGACAATAATCACATTTTGATACAATAATCAATCTCATTGTAGGCATTTTATTCAACAATGGAGAAGAATGGAAAGAACTGAGGCGTTTCACCCTCAGCAACCTGAGAGACTTTGGGATGGGCAAGAGAGCAGTTGAAGAAAAAATCGTGGAGGAAATTCAACATCTCATCAAAGCATTTGAAAAGCATAAGGGTAACTTTCTTTGGAACCTTTTTATATCTTTTTTCTTTTTTTTATTTCATCCTGGTCCTTTTTTTCTTGTTTCAGGTGAAGCCTTTGATGTTACACAGCTGATGAGTAATGCTGTCTCCAATATCATCTGTTCCATTGTTTATGGCAACAGATTTGAATACAGTGATGCTGAGTTCACAAGTATGGTGAGAAGAGCAAAAGAGAACATTCAACTTGTAGGCACTCCCTCAGTACAGGTAAAAGTGAAATAAAAATATGCCCGAAAGAAAGAGAGACTGAGAATATAAAGTGCTGATCTGACCAAAGTAAGACGGGATGATTAATGTGTTTATGGACATTTTTTTGTTTACATGTAGTTGTACAACAGTTTTCCATGGCTGGGCAAATTGACAAGAAATGTAACGCTTGTAAAGAAAAACGTTGCTGCCAATCGAGCACAAATCACCAAGTTGACTAGAAATCTACAGAAGACTTTGGATGTTCACACGTGCAGAGGATTTGTGGATTCCTTTCTGGCCCAGAAACAAAAGCTAGAGGTACCAGAACCAAGATCATTATGCAATAATAAACAATTCTTTAAAACAATCACCCCATTTCAATGAAATAATTTGATAGCTAGTCAAATCAAATGTTTAGACCTTCTGTGTAGTTAAATATTAACACCTATCTGTTTTCTTGGTTATAAGGAGTCAGGAAATATGAACCACTTCTATCACAAAGACAGCTGTATGTCAACCATTGGCAACCTGTTTGCAGCCGGTACTGATACTACTGCAACAACAATGCGCTGGATGCTCCTGTTCATGATCAAATATCCTCATATACAAGGTAATGAGCAAGAGCACAACCTCAGCCTGAGGTGGGATCAGTGTAGGATCAGTATAAATATATAAAAAAAAAAACGCTGGATTTTCTACTGAGAATCTTCACTTGTTTTCCAGAAAAGGTTCAGAAGGAGTTGAACCAGGTGATTGGGAGCCGTCAGGTCTGGGCAGAGGACAGGAAGAACTTGCCGTACACCGATGCTGTCATCCATGAGACACAGCGACTGGCGAGTATCCTGCCCATAGCAGTTCCTCACACCACCAGCACAGATGTCACTTTTCAGGGATATTTCATTAAGAAGGTAAAATTTGACAAACAAACCTACCTGTCTCTGGAAGTAAGTTTGTTTGAACTTATTGTTGCAAAAGTAAAAAAAAAATGGGATTTTTATGAAACTGCTGTTCCCCAGGGCACCACTGTGTATCCTCTTTTGGCATCTGTTTTGTGGGATGAAAATGAATGGGAGACCCCACACACGTTTAATCCCGCCCACTTCCTGGACAAAGATGGGAGGTTTGTCAAGAAAGATGCTTTCCTGCCTTTTTCTACCGGTGAGTGAGCTTGAATATCATTTCTTGACAATACTGACAGTTTAGGTTTTGCAGAGTACATGAAGCTTTTCGTTGCTCTCTCATAGGTCGCAGGGTGTGTCTCGGAGAAAGTCTGGCCAGGATGGAGCTTTTCCTCTTCTTCGCCTCTCTGCTGCAGCACTTTCGTTTCACGCCTGCACCTGGAGTTACAGAGAAGGACCTGGATCTGACACCAGCTGTTGGTTTCACCCTCAACCCATCACCCCACAAGCTTTGTGCTATTCGTCAGTTGTGAGGGAAGGAATTTAACTTTAGCCTGATATAGGTCAGTGCTTTAAAAAGTGTTTTGAGCAGCCATGTTTGATTACGTATCTAATAGCTTAAATGTACAAGACAGAAATAAATTCCTTCTAGTGGGGTCTACCAGATTGAAGTTGAAGAAAAGTTTGAAAATATACACAAGTTACACTATATATATACTATATATCTTACAATTATTTAATTGTTGAACAATTTAATACTTATCAAGGTGATATTTCTAACATCTTAGAAACCAAATGCTTACTTAAATATCTACTCCTCTAGAGCTGTAGAGTCATGTGATTCTCTACACATTCACATTACACAGCCATTTGAGTCTGGTAAACAAATATTGAAAATAAGTGTTTAGTTTTTAACCTTGTAAATTGAAGGTCAATTTTCGTATGAGTTTTGTTATATTACATTTGTTTTATTGTGATAGGTGAAACATTTGGATCACAAGCATGTCCGCACAGAAAAGCCATTGACAATGTCACATGATCTCATACTTGCTGGCTGTTTGAATAAATCATTTATATTTACACATGGAATTAGAAAATTGCATTCCAAATGTCAGGCGATAGTGTACATCAAACAATAAAATGGTAGTATTGAAATTTTGGGGTAGGGTGGCATCTTCGAATTGCATCTTTGGCATCTTTGAAATTGCTATCATCACAGATTTAATTTTTCCCTATTTGGTTTGATGTTTTTCGGTATCTTGTGTATGACTGTTTATTAATTATTGATATTTGTTTGCTAGCTGCCATCATTTATGCTTTTTAAGGCTGGCTTATTGTAAAGTGTCTTTATGTCCATTTATACTCACCAAATACAAAAGCACAATAAAACATCATGAATAAAGACTGCATCTTTTCAGCACAACACAAGATTACTGAGTACAAACAATACTCACGCAGTCTGAACTAAAATTATGTGGGCTGTTCATTATGGTCATTTGGGTTGAAAATTGAAAAATGTTTTCTAAAATGACTCACTCCTAAATCATTTTGTTTTTGGGACAAACCAACAAAATTGACAATATATTTTTATATTTTAATACTTATCAAAAATCCAACTTGATCAACAATTTACAATAACAAACAATAAGAAATTTCAAACACGTTCAGTCAAATGTAAGCTGAACTTAAACAGGCTTCTCCTAACGGGGAGGAGGGTGAAGATGTGACTTGAGGTGATCGTCCCAAAATAGCGATCCTGCGTCTATGTAGGAAAACTAGGTTCATGGTTTAAGGAGCTCTATCAAAAAATTGATTGCGCTGTTAAGAACTGTTTGTTGAGCTCTTTTTATGATACTCATCTCTTTCTCATTCTCTTCTCTTTTCAGCCCTTTCAAAAAAAATATTTTTTGAAACAAGCTTTTGACCATCAAGGTCTTCATCTGCTAAAAACCTCATACAAATGCCTCCCAGCTGTAGGGGCGACGTTTCTTATATTACAATTTACTGCTGCTAGTTGTGACAAGGGATTAGAGAGATTTGAAAACTAACTCAGGCCTTGTCATGTAATTTAGTGGAATCAAGTGAAATGCACTATGATCTCTATGAAATGAGTTTCCCCAGTGCAATATTTTATAGCATTTGTGGTACAACCCTTATGGCCATCATAATGTCACACATATTCTGTGAGTAGAAAAAAATTGAGACAGTTGCATATTTTGGATAACAGCCACCTCTTTATTTTTGTGGATTAAATTAGTCATAGAGATATGACAGTCGATCCCACTGCTACAAAACAAACAGAAAACAGCTTGACACAACAAAGCGTCTACACATCATGAATTTATCAGCTTCTCTGCTTGAGGCACACAATCATTGCGAATCGATACATCAACCTATAACCACAAATTATAATCCCTTTACTCTATTGCTTTTCGTGTTCTGTTAAAATACATTTTTGTAAATAAGTTTTTTAATGTAAAAAATGCTACATTAGAGACGTTATTAAAAAGGAAATGTGTCTTGAATACCTGCACCAAAGGGGATCTACAAAAGCACAAGCAAGCCCTTTAGGTCTCAAAACACTTTAGACACCAAGGCATACGTGCATGGAAACTCTCTACGGTCCTTCCACTTTGATAATACTGACCTGTTGGTCCTGTGATAAGTGGTTAGAGTTCAACACTGGTTGGCTGGAGACGCTGCAGTCTTGCAGAGTCGCTCCTGAACAGCTGCTTAGGAAATCAGGAGCTTTACTCTCTGAGCCTCTGAATGACTGAGAATGTGTCGGGCTATATGTAGACACAAAGGACTGTGTGAATGATGGCATGAGTGTTTGACTGTGCTGCTGTGTGTATGCAGTTGTGTATGGTTGTGACTGCGGAGGCGTGTGAGTTAGTGGGAGGCTCTCAGCATTGCTACATGGTGGGAAACCATTCATGCTTGTGGGGCTGAGTCCTGGCAGTTTAAAGGCCTCTACATGTTCCAGACTCTCTATGGAGCTGAAGCTGGGCTGTGTTTGGCTGCACTGAGTGTATGTGCCTTGGCTGTAGTTGAAGGTATCTTGGCTGAAGGAGGTAGATGCTGAGACAGTTGGCAAGGCAGAGGGCGATGGCGTTTTGCTCTGTTGCTGCTGATTGCTACACTGTCCCAGTTTGGAGGCTAGGGTCTGTAGAGTGCTGAGGATCTGCTTCTGAATGTGTGTCTGCTGTGCCTGCTCTCTCTCCAGACGACTTTGGTGCTCCACCAGCATCTTCACCGCTGAGCTCAGATTGCGCATCTCAGAGCCCAGACTCTGAATCTGATCCTGTAGGCCACCTCTTACTCCTGCATCAGGGACGGTCTGCTGTGGGCTTGGGTTCCCCTCACTACGGTTGGTGCCTTGGCTTCCTGGGGTCTGTAAGCGGATGGCAGCGCCACCGGGAGCTGAGGATGTAAGAGGAGCTGGTGGAAGACGAATACCAACCCGAGGGGGAGGCTGAAGGGACCGTATCAACAGACCCGGTCTCTGTGTGAGAAAACGCCTTGGAACAGCAGTTCTCCCAGGCAGATCATCCATAACAGTCTGCACAGCATTGTGAAACGATCATTAAGTTAGTGGAAATTATATTGCTACTATTACGACTAATGGTGCTATTAAAATATGATACATTATTACCCTAAAAAATGATTACCCTAAAACTTAAAATAAAGCCCATATATCCAGGCTCATATATTTTGCCTTGAGCCCTTCAAAGCCATCAGCATGCAATGTAAGTGTTAATATATAATGAGGTTTTGATTGATAAAACATTAATCTGATTATATTACTGGACACGTTGTTGGGGTTGGTTGAAATATTTCTGACCTTTTCCGTAGTCAGATCATACGTTTCAGCCTGCTGTGGCACTGCACTTCTCAAGTCAGCGTCTTGGACAGCAGAGGGGTCTCTCCTTAACAATGATGCCACCTGCTGGAATGACTGTAAGAAGACATTTTTCAATTTCATGATTGAGATGACAAAATAAACCTTGAAATGCTGTCTAGTTACCTTTGCCCTGTGTAACAAAGCTTTATCCAAAAGCCTCTTACGGGCTGCCAGCATTGAATTGGTAGCTGGAGAGGGAGTGACTCTCCTCCTCATGAGGCCTCCAGACACCGTCCCTGCGGTGGATGCACCTCCTGTCTCAGCACTCCTTGCAGTGGACTGAAGGTTTCTCTGTTGCTGGCTGCTCTGTGCCAGGGAGGTGACACTAACAATCTGGATGTCATTTTCATCTTTATCTCCCTCATTTTGGTCTGGCCTGCTACATCCAACGGTTTCTCCTGACCCAGGTGCTTTTGCCCCAGTCTCGTGATTAGGTGCCGTCTGTTTTGCAAAATCTGCAGCTACTTGAAAGCCAGCACGGTGAGATGCCTCTCGTAATAGATTATGGAGATGGATGTTGTTCCAGCCTTCTTGTATTCCTCCATGGGTTCTTGCACCTCTAACTTGCACCTGTACTGGAGTTGTGCTGCTTCCAGGTTCCACTGGTCTGACCCTGCCTGGTGGCCTCCCCTGGAACTCTCTTAAGAACAGGTAGATGGCTTGGGCTGAGACTTTGATGTTCTCCAGCTCCAGCACAGCCTTGATCTTACGGAAACTCAAACCAGCTTTTCTCAGCTCCACCACTTTGCGTTTGGCAGCATCATCCAGTCGGCCCATGGTCTTGGAGTCCACAGTAACTGTTACTCACCACAAAGAGAGACATTTAAATCAAGACTACGCCACCTGTATGACTAATAATGTGATCTAACTGGAATTATGTGGCACTGTAGGTGCATCACAGGAGATTTCACCCCACAAAGACAGACTTACATGATGATACCGCTATAAACCTGTAACTGACTGATGTTAGCTTAGCTGGCTAACTACGTCAGCTATCCGCAGCGTAACTGTCAAAAATGCATTTGTATCGCGGTTACCTTTAGAATCCTTGACCAGAGGTACAGCCGATTGAGTTTTTCTATTCCTTAAGTCATTTCTCGTGGCACGCAGCTGCGCGTCGATGTTTACAATTCAGGGACACATTTTCATCAGCTATAACGTAAATAAACAAATGAGTTGTAAGTGGCGCTCAAGTTTCACGCAACTTCCGTCATTCGTCATCGGTAAGCGACGCGACTCCCGGTCGTAAGTGGTAGAGGCGGAATCCTTTTGATTGGAGAAAAATGTAAGTTTTGGGTTTTATGCCGTAATTATAATCTTTAAAATCAAACATATACTGTCGATGATGTATCTTACGGAAGTTTGCGTATACACTAAGATTACATAAATAGTGTATGTACAGTAGCCCGCGTTGTTTTGACCGTAATGAATGGAAAATCAATGGCGGCGGCCGCCCGTTCAATAACGCTGCTCATATCTCAGATCATCCACGTGCATTTTGCCACGGCGTATAATTGCACCCTAGTAAACTTTGTTTAAACCGTGTTTGTAGTACACGGTGCTTAAACGTAGCAACAAGAAGGCTCGCAAGAAAACATTTGCGGTTTACTAAAATTTAAAAAGTCAGAAATCTTGAATCGATCTTAGTTTTTTTTTGGCTGAGTTTTATGCTCAGGATTCTGTCAGCTAGTCTAATTGCTCTTTTTTCACTTTACGTGATAATGATTTCGTGAGTTACCGTGATTTTGCGTCATTGCTGCTTTAGGGCACCATCCCCAACAAAGCGGAAAGAAGAGGAAAAATCTAAAGACAGAAGCAAGGATAAGTCTGGTACCAAGGAAGGAGACAAGGAACGAGGAAGGGAGAAAGCAAGGAAGCGCCGCAGTGCTTCTACTGGCAGCAGCAGCAGCAGGTTTGAAACTATTTTAGTCAATAATCTCTTACACTAATGAGATTTTTTACCATCTCTGTCCATGTTAGTAACAATCTCCCGTTGTATTGGGCATTCTATGTCTAAAATACTGTTTTTCACATTGTTTCACCAGGTCCAGATCTAGCTCTACCTCGAGCAGCAGTTCTGGTTCAAGCTCAGGCTCCTCAAGTGGATCCAGTTCTTCTGGCTCCAGTCGTTCTGGTTCCTCCAGCTCTCGCTCTTCCTCCTCTTCCAGCTCCTCTGGCTCCCCCAGCCCCAGCCGTCGTCGCCATGACAATCGCCGGCGCTCTCGCTCACCGTCAGTCACTGCATCTATGGAAGCTGCCTAATATCTGCTCACTAGTTCTGATATCAGCACATATTGAATTTAAGATGCAATATCTCTGTTCCTGCAGATCCAAAACACAGAAGAGGGGAGATGATAAAGAGAGAAGGAAAAGAAGCCCAAGCCCTAAGCCAACTAAAGTTCATTTGGGACGACTGACCAGGAATGTCACCAAGGTGAGCTGAAAACTAAATGCAAAGCATATGTGTTGTATCTAAACAGTTTCTTTGCATTTTAGTCCAGATTTCTGAAAGAAAAGGGCTACATTTGAGATTTTGTTGCTCTAACAATGTTTTTGATGTCGATGCTCCATAGGACCATATCCAGGAAATCTTCTCCACCTATGGGAAAATCAAAATGGTTGATATGCCAACCGACAGGGTCCACCCACATCTATCCCGGGGCTACGCCTATGTGGAGTTTGAAACTCCTGAGGAGGCGCAGAAGGCCCTCAAACACATGGATGGAGGTAAATTAGGACAGTGCAGTGCCACTTTTTGGGAAGGCTTCCTTGGATATAATAAAAATACTGAATTTAAACATGTTATATTTATGTTTCCATTGTTTATAGGTCAGATTGACGGGCAGGAAATCACTGCTTCTGCTGTGCTAACACAGAGAGTCCGTCCTCCACCTCGTAGACCCTCACCGCCTCGCAGGATGCCCCCACCTCCACCTATGTGGCGTCGAAGCCCACCGCGCATGAGGAGAAGGTCAGTCTGAGAATCTCAAAATGTATTCTAGCTATAATGTGTGTTTTTTAAACTTTAACACTGTCTATAGTCTTAATTGGAAATTTGATGTTCACTCTATTCTATCCTTTTAGATCCCGCTCCCCAAGGAGACGCTCTCCAGTCCGCCGCCGCTCTCGCTCCAGATCTCCTGGTCGCAGACGACACCGCTCTCGTTCCAGCTCCAACTCCTCCAGATAGACGGGGTTCCCCGTTTCCTTATGCCACGGAATTGTTATTGCCATCAAATCAGTTGGAATTCTTCCCTTTCCATAACTGTTTGATGTGTGTTATGGACTCACAAGAAAAAATGCTTTGTAGCTAAGCACATCTGCCTGCATGTAGAAAGTGGACAAGTTTTTTTTTGTGGAATTATGTCGAGTCCTTTTCTTTATTCTGTCATTCATTTGATCTTTGAAAGCTGATTCAGTATTTATGTCATGTTTCAGTTTGAGTTGAGGCTCCATTGATGAGATTTTCCACTCTTTTGCTTTAAAGGCGAATCCTTTTTACTGTGTACTAATTTTTAATCATTTTGAAAATAAACCTGCAAAACTATGTATGTGAGTTTTGTTTTAATCAAAATTTTGTTTTGGTTAAACTTGATTCAGTGCTCTGATTTGATTTGATTTCAAGATTTGATTTCTTTAGTGATGTCATTGTTGGAATCTGGTTGTAATGTCTAATCTTAAATGCCTTGAATGAATACAAAGGGTAATTTTAAATGAATTTCATAATACTCCCATATGCACATTAACAAACACATTTAACATAGACGTCTGTAAGGGTGATCGTATCTGCAGTGATTTTTAGGGAGTTTAGTAAGACAATAAGTTTAAATTCCAAAATATAAAATAGTGTTTACCATTCTGTACTAGGTGCAGATGATGACTGATTGTATGCTGGTCCTTCTTGCATTGTTATATTTGGGGTGCTGATCATCTCAGCTCTCTGCACAGCCTGGTATGATTCTCTAACTTTTATCATTCCTGCCTGCTCTTGAACTGTGCTGATCAGTGCTTCAGCCCTCTCTTTCATCGCTGACTTTCCCAGCCAGTTGCAGTACCTCCAGATGTTAACCACCTCTTTACGTCCTGTGTAGGAGCTTTCCTTGACATGGCGCTTCCTCTGTCTTTCCAACATCCACGATCTCTTGCCGCTCTTGATCGTTAACCCCCTGTCATTTCACCAATGTATGGTGAAATGATGGTCTGGGTTTTCTCCTTTGTGCAAAATGTGTGTTGACAACTTCCACGTTTTGTGTTGCCAGCTCACTACACCACCTGTTGTTAGTTTGGATTTTGTTCTATCCGTTAAGCTACTGCAAGGCCTGTTTCACATTCTGAGTGTACTGTTGCTGTCTTGCTTCTTCATCAACGTCCCCATGTCTGCTATGTGATCTCCTGAGTGTCCAAGCCTCTCTATGTTAATTAGATTGCTTCTTCTTTCGGTCACCTGACCGTCCATGTGGGAAGATATTGCATGCAAAGAAATCATCAAAAGGACTCTTTATTGTAATGCATCATACATTTTAGACTATCTGGCCAAAATTATAGATGCAAAACATCACTCAGTTATTCATACCATTACAAGACAAGTGTTTGGATACAGAGTTAAGAGTTTATTGTCACTTTCAACAAAATGCAAATGGAAGGTGCAGCATCATGTCCATCCCTGCCCTAAGACCCCTCAGTCTTTTATAGGGTCAAACCGACCGTGGACTCAGGTCAGTCATGCGCAGAAAACACTCCTAGGTTCATAGGGAGTGTATGCAGCGCGTCCTTTGGTAACGCATTGACCGCTTGGGGTCTCACTCATTGTGTGTGCGTGTGCGTGTGTGTGTGTGAGAGAGAGAGAGAGAGAGAGAGAGAGGAAATAGTTTATTGTCTCTATATGGACTTAAACCAGCTACATGAGCTTCCCTGTCTGCTGGTTGGAACGCCGCGGTAACCCAGCGTCACGCGTCTCCACAGCCTCTTCCTTTCAATGCGTGACTTGGAGAGATTCCGCCCCTCAGCTTAACAGTTTTCCGCATGGATCCAGAAAAGAACCGGCAGCGTTTGATGCAGATTCTGGCAAAATCTGGGAATGGGGAGTGCGTAGACTGCGGAGCTGCAGGTAGGAGATGGGAGGTCAGGGACTGAGGCTGACCACGCCGTGTGTGTGTGTTTGTATGAGTGTGTGTCTCCTATCGAGTGACTTTACCATATCCCACTTTCATAAATCTCATCCACTCTACTCAACTTGAAGATTTTATTAACAGCTGCTGCCGATGCGGTGTTTTTATTGTGCCGTATTATTATTCCAAGTCTTTTGTTTTCGAGTCATTTGTCGCCCGACTTCCTTGTGCATGCACACGTGCAGGTGGCCGAAGCCCCTCTGATTGGTTTGTGTCTATTTTGCAGTCTTTCAAATAGTAACTCAAGCAAAAGTCAGACAAACAGAAACAAAAGCTGTTTCTGTTTCTGGTTTGTTCTGACAGTCACATGAGTCATGTGAAACATTTGTTCACTCACTCCAAGAAAGTGAATGCAGGAGACAGAAGAAGCTGAGAGAGCGGGACGACGCCAGCTCTCAATGTTTGCTTGTGTTTTAGGGGAATGTAGATCAATTAGAGAAGTGCCTGGTTTACTGATTCCACGATTTATCACAAGTGTGGGACTTGCTATGCCTTGGTCTTGGTCTCAACCCGTGGAAGTTGTGGACTTGTCTAGGTCTCTCCCCGCCTTGGTCTCAATGCCTGAAGGTCTTGCTCTTGACTTGGTCTCGCCTGCCTTGGTCTCAACCCCTGAAAGTCTTGGTATTGTCTAGGTCTCTCCTGCCTTGGTCTCAACCCCTGAAAGCTTTGGTCTTGTTTCGGGCTCTCCCCGCCTTGGTCTCAACCCCTGAAAGCTTTGGTCTTGTTTCGGGCTCTCCCTGCCTTGGTCTCAAGCCGTGAAAGTTGTCGACTTGTCTAGGTCTCTCCCC
>OMNV01023464.1:0-25497 GCA_900303265.1 Brotula barbata
AGGGGCAGAGAAGGAGAACAGTTTTGTATTTACTATATTGTTTGTGTGTGTGTGTGGTTGCTAACGGAGACTAGAGTTGAAACCACATGAGCAGAAAACTAATATACTGATAGGTATTTCCTAGTAACAAGTGGATGTCTTTGTATTTGTCATCCATCATTTGTCACTCCTTCCCTTCTTGTTTCCATCCTGATAGTCATCTTATCTTATCACAGTTACAGCACTGCCGCAGGTGTGCGTGTGTGTGTCTGTGCCCGTGTGCACTTTGTAACATCATTATGATTCATTCTTCATAACTGCCAGTCTAATTTTTGTAACTGTATGCAAGACTGATTAACTTATCCTTTGCAGCTGTATGCACGTGCACATACACACACACAAGTACACGTACACAATCAATACAGATATAAAAAGACTCACGCAGTTTGGTTCCCAGCCGAGAGGAAGCAAGTAATGGAGTGTATCAAATTCCCAGACACTTCTCTTAGCGCCAAATGTCCAGATATGTTTCAGCCTGTCTTAATTTCAATGTAATCTTTAGTCATATTGCTACGTAAGTTTATTTTTTGTAATATTGATTATATTCCCCTTGGATATGCACGTCCCAACTCCTCCACCCATATTTATCATCTCTTACTCTTGTATTTCTCTCAGATGAAAATATCCTCCACCCCTGTCCGTCTCAGCTTGTCAAACAACATTTTCAAGTCAGGATTAATTGCGCTCCATGCATAGCTTCCCTTGTCATCGCGTGTCTTCTGTCACAGACCTGTCATTCACACACACACACACACACACACACACACTCTAACACACTCACAACGTGTGTGCTGAAGTGCATATGTACATGTACGCAAACAATCTGTTGAGTGACATTTCAGTCAGGTGACCACAGTGGAATACCAAACAATGTGTGTGTATGTGTGTGTGTGCTCAGTTTTCACCAAATTTTATTGGCTGTAACACTATTCTTATTTATTTTTCACTAAGCCCCTGACAAACAGGAATTCAAGCATTTATCCAAAGGACCGGCTCACTGACAAGAGACATCAATGGCCATGCTTGTGGCTGACCCATGATCCTCTCACGTCATAGACGGGTACGTTGCACGAGCTTGATGTGTGCTCACAACAAAAGCTGCATCTATAGTATCACTGAGGGGGAGGGGAGGGCCATTAATCAGAAACATATATCTCACATGACAACACAGTTCCACTCCTGCTATGTAGGAAGCTATTCAGCACAACGACAACCACAATCTCTATGATCACATCTCACTGATCACGCATCTCGCTATCTTTTTCCTGCCTCTTAAATCTGCACATTACCACAGAGAAAATGGTGCAAAATTGCAGCAAAGTGCTGCTAAATTGCCAGTCTAAGTGTTAGAGGATCAACAGGCAGCGAGAGGACAGGGGCAAATTAGATTAAGTTAAAGAGTGGATATCTATGAATACATGAACAAATATTGTACATGTGGACACAGACAACCCAAGGCAGAGCAGGAGAGAATCCACTGTTGTCACTGATGCTGCCCATTACAGTGACATCCATCATTATCTCTGCCTGAACTATGAACTTCTGATCCACGCTTGGCTCAGAGACTGCAGAGTACAACTGTGAGTGTGTGTGTGCGTGTGTGTGCATCTTTGCGTGGGTTTTTGACTTAATCAGAGGCAGTTTATGAGGGAGGAAAAACCTTTGGTAACCAGCTTATTTGAGAACAGATAGAGGATTGACAGAACACCATACATAATACATCACAGCATACGGATGAATGGAAGGCCAGCAAGCACACAAAACACAACACAAAATGCAAACAAAGAACAAAATGAAGTAAAATGTCACGTCAATACCTGTAGAAAACAACTAGTAGGGTCACACAGACAAAGTCCAAAAGGAATTTTAGCTCTGTAGTGAATATAATTTAACAGACTACATCATAATCAAAAGATGTGAATAAAATAGAAATGAATAATCTTGTGCATTATTTTCTCATAAATCATTTCTGCTGATAGAGGCCACTGCTCTTTGTTCATATTTTCAGATCTTTTGAAACAATAGAAAACTAATGAGCTTCTCTGAAATACAGTGAGTTGGATTGTGTGTTTGTTGCACTGCAATGTGAAACATCCTGATTTGGAAGGGATATTATTTGTCCCATTAGATAATGTGTATTTTATTGCTGATACTGCAAAGTGAAAACATAATTACTGATTGGATGATAAGACAAAGACAAACACACACACACACATACTTTCAGGAAAAATAAATTGAATCACTTGTATCTATATTTTCAAGTCACTTATAATGGAATGTGTTGAAGTTGGAAAATACAGTCTACTTATAAAGCAGGTTTTGCATCAGACATATACACACACAGGCAAATTCACACAGAAACACACACCAGCCAATGAGGATGTCTGATATTTCTGAGTGTGTATTTGTGTTAACAGCATGACTCATGAGATAATTGCCACATGAAGCCTGGCACTAGAGATCATTTCACACCAGGGATGGGAAGCACACACACACAAACGCATAAACACTCACGCACACACAAAACCTCACCTTTCCTCCAGCTGTTGAAGGTATTTTCTCAGCTCTTCTAAATTTTTATGAGCCGTTTGAAGTGCGTTACTCAGAACTTTCTCCCTTTCCTCAGTCCTCCTCTCTAGATCTTCTCTCTGCTTCCTCAGTCTCTCTGCTTGTATTTCCTCCAGTTGTCTTTTGAGATGTCTCTCTTTTTCTTTATTGATTTCTTTACTTTGCTCCTCCATCTTTCTTCTCATCTTCTCCTTGTCTTGTTCAAACTGCTCCCTCAGAGCCCTCTCTGTTTCTTTGTTATTTTCTTCCATCACTTCTCTCATCTGATTTTCTTTCTTTTCTGTTTGTGTCTGCACCTTCAAGAGAAGCTCCCTCTCCCATTGCTCCCTGCCCTGTTCCAGTGTCTCTCGTTGGGCCTTTTCTCGCTCTGCAGTCTCTCTCAGTTGCTGGATCATGGCCTCCACCTGGGCCAGTCTGGTCTGGAGCTGGTGGAACTCATGAAAAATAAGGTAGCTTACGCCGCAGTAACGACAGACGGTCTCACTGGGCGCCATCTGAGGGGAAAATACACACAGAGCAAATTACTATTTTAAGGTTAGAAATATATTACGCACAGACTAAATAGTAACTCAAATGTAATAAGAAGAATTTCTACACCCTTGGGCCATTTAAGTTTTTGCTACTGAGGTATGCACGGATGGATTTTGAAATACATGAGAATTTGCCAGCTTTGTAGATGGCTTTGATTGGCTATGTGAGCCCGTCCTAGATGACCCCTCCAACATCCATACAGCGTGACATCCAACTGACTTTCTCTGTGTTTCAAAGTCTTTCCCAGACTTTCGCCGTCCTGTCCTATGTGGTGATAAACAACTACAGACAGAAATGTAGGATGTAGTTGAAAGTCTTTTCTAAAAGAGATTGAAGCAGACATTGATTGTTCACCTTCCCTGTCATCCCTCTCCTTCCCCCCTCTTGGTTCCTTCTCTTTTTTGGGGGAGGCCAAGAAGAGAGAGAATGGAGGACAGAAAGAATGACAGGGTTGTAGATGAGACAGACACACAAAAGATACATCATCACTTGAAAGTCCTTCCCTATTGACACATGATTGGCAGGTGAAACATTTTGGAAGAGAACCCTCTCTCTCTCTTGCTCTCTTTTTCTTGATCAGTGTTGGCCTCTCCATCCAGCTCATCTCTCTATCTTGCGCTCCTCTCACCCATCAGCACGCCTTATTGCTGTGTGTTAGCATCTTGTCTATTCAAGTCAGGTCAAGATTCAGATTAAATCTGCCTCGTGTCTTTGGGACTGCGGGAGTATGTATTGTAGTGGACATATCGGAAAGACAGAAGGCAAAAGAAGAGAAATGAAAAGGAAAAAGTGTATTAGCGTAGGTGGAGAGAATTCTGGCCATAGAATGGACTCTGGAGAGCATGGGCTATGAGAGGGGGAGAGAGAAAGACAGAGTGTGTGTGTGTGTGTGTGAACAGAGAATTTTAGTGTATACAGTGCAATGGGCCTTGTGTTTCTTGCAAGGCAAATATTCAGTAACGAGTGTGAGTGAGTGAGTGTGTGTGTGTGTGTGTGTGTGTGTGTGTGAGAGTGTGCGCGTGTGTGCGTGTGTGTATGTTTGTACCAGTGCATGCACATTGCACATGCGTGTGGGGGGTGTTCTTCATGTCCACATGTAGTTCCTGATGACAGACAACAAGGGAGAAATACACAGAGCTAAATTGAGCCCCACCCATGGTTTAACACCTGTACACACAAATGCACACACACACAGACACACATTCTGAAGCAGCCAGAAGCACATTTTGCACACTAAGAGGTAGATGAAAGAGACAACACTGAGATGCAGAAAAGCACACACCCAAAAACAAATATACAGACAACACACAATGACATCCACACAGATACAAGCACACACATGCACACAGACAAAAAGGAAGCGAGGCAAATACACTCATGTACGCATGTAACACAGAGGACTGACACAACTCTCCCAACACACACACACACACACACACCCCGAGGGCAGAATGTCTGCCACTAGTTGTGCTCCCGTGACTGAGTTCAGACCCTCAGGGAGACCCCTTGCCATGGGCACTGACATGTTCACTTAGCACTCAAACCACAAAACTAACCCCTCCACACTCTCACACATACTTGCAGGCACACACCACCACGCACAATCACTACCGCACACAAGCACGCACAAGTGTGCACAGACCAAACTGAGTGGAGGAGAAAAGAGAGCGACATTGGTGGTTTGGATGTCGGAAAGCAAGCGACAGAGGGGGAAAGGTGTTACTGTCCTTCAATGGTGCAAGCCAGTAGCCAGCTGAGCCTCTCAACCCCTTTGTTCTCTATGTTCCAAACCTTTTCTGTGGGGTCCCCTATGTCCCGTTATACATTTTTGTAAAGATGTGCCAAAAGTCCTTGAAAACACAATGTGACTGTTGAATTATACACAGGGGCAGTGTGTGCGTGTGTTCATTCTGCCTGTCCTAAATCACGCTGACCAAAATCAACAAAATGCTTCATCCATCAAACATGGAGTTTGCCTCATGGCTACGGGATGGTTGATTTCTTCTCAGGACGAGACATATGACTCCTTTTGTGAGTGCCTGTGTATGTTTGTTAAGTTCTAAGACTGCTGCTGAGCCACCCTGCAGACAAGACATATACAATACATCAAAGTATGAAAAGATAAATTTAAAGTCACCACGCCCTCCTTCCCCATCGTCTCCACCTTGCCACCCTTTTTAAAAAAAATCTTGTGCTTTTTTTACCTCATCCCCCATCCTCCTCTGCCTCTTTACCTGACGTTGCCGTGACCCACCTGGTTCATTAAAACACCAGGGGTCAGTGTGACAAACAAGCTTTGCTTTGCGCTAAGAGATGACTTTTGTTTATGCTTAAAACTTTGCTTCTTGCTGCTGCGATTGCTGCTAGTAATACACATGGCAGCATGCTAAAAGCACTTAGTTCTTAGTAAGAAAACATTTGTTTCAAAAAAAGCCATCACTTTGCTTCGAGCTTAGAAATACTTGCCTGTATGAAAATTAGATTCATGCTCTTAAAAATGTTTGTTTTTTGACAGCAATTTTTTTTATCATGCTTATAAAATATTTTGGCTTCATGCTTGAAAAATGCTTTGGCTCCTCGTAGTGCCTACTTAAAAAAACATAAAACCAAAAAAAATGCTTCATCGTAATACAACTTTTCAGTTACTACTAAAAAAACGTCCTTCATATTAATAACAGTTTTTAGTTCATGCTAAGAAGTGACTTTGTTCCAGCAAAGAAAACACTGTGGGAAAACACTTTGCTTCTTTTTGACTTGACTCCATGTGAAGAAAAAACTTACATTCATGCTAAGCAAACGCTTAGTGCTTGTAAAGGAAACAGTTTGGTTCCTGCTAAGACAACACTTAGCATCCTGCTAAGAAAGCGTTTTAGTTCTTGTCAAGAAAACAGCTCCTGCTAAGCTTTGTGCTAGGAAAACACATAGCTTCACGCTAGCAAAACAGTTTGGTTATTTTAAAGAACCAAACACTTCAGCTCCTGTTAAGAAAATGCTTGGCTTCATGCGAAGCAAATGCTTTAGTTCTTGTAAAAGAAACAGTTTAGTTCCTGCTAAGAAATCGTTTTGGTTCTTATCAAGAAAACAGCTCCTGCTAAGGTTTGTGCCAAGAAAACATGTAGCTTCATGCTAAGAAAACAGTTTGAAAAAAACAAACTTATCCTTGAGCTGAGTAACATAAACCACTGTGATATAGAATGGCTACATGTGGCTACGTTTTACATATAAACTCAACAGCTTCTTAGTCACTAATAGTAGAAAAGTTGTGTATATCTATTTGTTAAAATAAAGGACAAACAACCCACACTCACAAACAAAGTCACAGCAGACAAACACAAAAGTGTGAACAGTGGAATGTAATTTTAGATACTGTTAAGAGGAATTTACATGGAATTTAAGGTTTCTGAATTTTAAGCAAAAACATGCAGAAAAGCTGCGTTCCACAATGCTTGGAATCTTCTCAACTCACCTGTTCTCTGTCAAGCTCTTTCTTTCAATTTCATTGAATCCTATCTTATGTCCTTTCTAAGTATCCAATGTCATTCCCGCTCAGTCTATCTGCCTTTAAAATTACAGGCACAATAGATCAGTCAAGTATTTAAGAGGGGATTAAGTAGTTGAGGGACTTAACCATGTTTTCCTCCTAATTTCCCTAAACCATTTTCTTTTTTGGGATGCAACAATGCACAAGACTTAGTGGTGTGCATGTGTGTGTGGTCTGTGCGTCCCACTGAATGCTTGTGTCAAGCTTGGCTTTTGTCTTTGTGTATAATTATGTGTATTATGATGTGTTTTTGTTAATCACAGTGTTTATATCTCTGTGCACTGTTTTCTACTTAAACCTGTGCAGCCTGTGTGTGTAATGTAGATATTCCTGGGCTTGTGTCCATACACTCACGTGTGTGTGATCGAGACAGCACTTCGTGACTGTGGCTTTGTTGATTTTTGCGACAATAAAGACCCCCTGTGGTGCTCATTGTAGCGAGAGCCAGCACTGAGATTCCACTCATCTGGACCCCATGGCGAAACACACATCACATGACAAATATGTCTGTCTGTGTTTGTGTGCAAGAGTGTGTGTGGTTGTGTTTAAGTTGCGTAGCTACACCACTGTCTCTGTTTGTCTGTTCCTATGAGTGTGTGGGTGCACGAGCGTGCATGTGTGTGTATTAAGTGTGTATTTGGGTGTGTGTGGTGGAGCGAAATGGGAGGGGTTGTAGTGGTCACAAGGGACGGAGAAAAGTGCATGCTGGGGGTGGGGTGGCGGGGAGGAGAGGAGAGGAGAGGGAGGGGAAACAGTTTGGGGGCAGACTGTAGAGCAGATGAATTAAAGTGTGTGAGATATCCAGTGTCTTGGTGTGTGGGTCTATAGGGCACAAGAGGATACAAAGTCACTCAATCACACACATACACACACACACACTTCCATCTTTCGACTTCATAGGTGGCAGAAGTGTCACGGAAACAAAGACAGGGCAAATTGAGGAATGGGGGAACAGGAAGGCTCTTGACCAGTCGTTGCAGTAAAATAAAAGCTGTGGTGGGGGGTTGTGGGTACAGGTTTGCATGTCTGTCGCTTGACTGGCTGTCGTCCCGTTTCCATATCTGTCTGTCTTTCCTTTGCCTCCCTGTCTGCCTGGCTGCCCTCCTTGCCTGCTGTTTTGCGTGGAAGCACAGAAAGGGCAGTGACAGGGAAAGAATCACCTATGGCTGCCCCCACCGACTGTCGGCCATGCATCGTGTCACATCCAAGCACAGGCCGGGGCAAAGCACGGCACGGTATGGCACGGCACGGCACGGCACACACAAAAACAACTAGCCCAAGGAACAAGCAGCAGGCAGAGTAGTGGGTGAGGTGTAAAATGTGTTCGTGATTTGGTGGTGAGACAATCGTTCTTCCTGTCGTAATGTTGTTTATTTTCTATTTTTGACATAACTGATCTCATCTCCAGAACTGACCAGAGACTGACAATGCAGCTACTCAGATGAATTTTCATCATCCAAATCAGGGCAGACTTTGTCCCCATTTAAACCCAAATTTGCCCCCCCACACACACACTCACATAAACACACAGTACAATAGGGGGTATTCAGGCTATTCGGTTATTTCAGCAGGCCTGTGTAGCACAAAGATCTCAACTGTCCAATGCTTGAACTTGCATATTACACAATTTTTACCTACACTAACCCCACTTTTTGTCTTCTCTCAGCTAATATAGTACCAGCAATTTATGTATATATGTATAGATAGATACATATGTATCTATCTATCTATGTTTGTTTGTTTTGATTACCAAAGCTTTCAGCTGAATGATGGCTCTGGTAAAATCATCATCATCATCATCATCACCATCATTATTTTTGGCCACTTAACGTTATTCAGACACTGTTCTTTCATGTCAAGCTCTTGGTCGGTTTTGAGATCACTGAAAGGTGATCATTTTGAGGTCTTCATCTTTTCACTTGGCGTTTTTTGGCATCGTATCTCCGTCTTGCCGGATTGATGATTCCAAGAGACTGCGTGCTCTGTCAGGTTCATTTCTGCAGTAATGTAGGCCAGACAGTTGCAGGATGAGAATACGCTTGCAACATTAGCCAGCAGATAAATCATTGAGGTTACACTTAGCTTACTTAACGCTTACATGGCTGAAACTAAACACTAATGAAACTAGATGCAGACTACCTGTCTGGTTTTGGTCTTTCAATCCATAAGGCGACACAATTTCTAAGCTTACTCTGTAAAAAAAGAAGCCCTTTTCAGTCCATTCAGACAAAATGTCTGTCGTGGACATGTAAATCTCAAAATACAATACAACCCCCACACCGGCTGGGAGCAGACATCAAGAGGTGAAGGGAGGACAGCAGAGCAGCCAGTGAAAAACAGGACTATAGCGAGAGAAGGGGGAGGACAGTCTGTTACATTAATCAGAGTTAGCAGACAACACATGTGCTTCCGTTAGCCCCACTAGATCACGCATCACGACACACGGCTCAGCACGACACGGTGCAGCATAACAAGCCGAGAGAGGCCAAAGGAGGTAACACTGGCTGGAGCGTCTGCGTGTGAGTGTGACTGTGTGTATTGTCTCCATGCAGCACTTTCCCTTCTCAATGACTGCACAATCACAATGATTTCTCAACCTGACGCATCTATGCCTCAGTCAGTGATTGGCCAGAATGACTTTTGACAGCCTACCAAGAGTAACTACATTCAATAATAATTTTTAACGACGTACATATTAAAACATGAAAGTCCAAATTCTACTGATTACTGATTTCACCAACCTTCATATTAAGTACATTTACATGCACGACCTGGATTATACTGCCAAAAAGTAATAGATTGTTATTGTCCGGTCTGTTATAAACATTAATTGTCACAAATCTACTTACAGAATATTACAGTATATCAATTTATCTATATGCATCTCCTCACCTCATATGTGAACACCAGAATCCTGTTGATTCCCTTCCATAAATACAGCTTAATGAGCAAGAACATATTATGGTGGCCGGTAAGACTCAGCAAACTGCAAATGGATGAACTGCAGATTTAAAGCGCTTACATCAAAATGACCATACACACGCGATACATTTACCAAATGCACCACAAATTGAAAGATGCAATGCCAACAGAAAACACATTCCGAGGAACTAACGCTTCAAATCCAGAGCCAACACAATGCAGGTTTCTGGAGAACAAATCAAAGACTGGGCCGTTGATGTTCATAATAATTTTACTGTTAGGGAACACATACGACTAGCTAAGAAAAAAGAATGTCATGAATTTCGTGACTATCGCATACCAATGCTAACCTCATAGTAGTCTTAGCTGCCAAATAAACACAATATAACTTAGTTTTCACTTACTTTAACATGACAACACGTTCCCAATCCAACAATCTACGGTCCGGTCTTTTATTTGTCCTCTGGAAACGTCTGTGGTGTTGTGACTGGATTTGCAACGTTTTTTTTTTCTTTTGCATGTGTTTCCCAGATTGGCATTGCATCTTTCAATTTGTAGCGTGTTTGCTAAATGTAGGCCATGTGTGTTGTCATTCTGATGAAAGTGTTCTCTGAATATGCAACAGATTTTCAATTTGCAACTCATCTTCGATTTGCAGCTCCTCGAGTCTTCTTGGCCACCGTAACAAATACTCTCAGCATGGAGTGCATGTACACGCACGGGCTGAGTGTGATGTCATGGTTTAACTCCTTGTGAAAATCCCCTGAAATAATAAGTGCAGCCATCGAGCACTTCGGTGTCTCACGCCAGATCTAAAAAACTGAAAAGCAAGGGAAAAATATGTGAGCTATGAACTGTCCGCAGTTTGTTACATTAGTAGAAATTACTAGACATAGAAATAGTACTTAATGTTGATGGATATCTTGACATCCTGGAAATTCATCACAAAAAATAAGAACGATACAGCACTTTAAATCACTATGGAGCCAAGAATGCACAGAGCATTGCCAAAAACAAAAGGCTTTAAGCAGATTTAGATGTTCTGGGCCAGAGTCTGCCATGGCAACCACTTCATAAATGCAGGCCTGACCTTGCAATGACCCTTAGATTATCATGCAATATTGTCACTTTGTATTAGCAATACCCAGACAACACCCACAACAATATTGCATGCTAATCCCCTTACTATCTCTCTCAGTCATTACTGAAAATCAACATTCACTTGATGACCTCCAACTCCCATCGTTCACAAAACACAATTTCAACGAACAGAAAGCAGAGAACAGACAGGGGGAAGAGGCAGGGAAGAATGAAGACAGAGGGGGAACGTCGGAGCTACACTGATTAGAATGAACAGACAACATGTGTGCTGCCATTATCCCATGACCTCCTGGGGTCTTGTGAAGGAACAGGATGAAGAAAAAAAGAGAGAAGTGTGTCTGGTTCAAAACTATCCATTATTCAGGGAGAGGAGGACTGCGGGACGGGGAGTGAAAGAACGAGAAGAAAGAAGAGTGTAGCTCACTGGAGTGTCTGCCTTGTCTGTCCTGTTCTCTCCTAGCCTCTTTTCTTCTGGAAGACTTTGCCACGCTTGCATTAAAAATGGATTGGAGGAGGGAGAGAGCATAGAAGGTGAGAGGCCTCAGTTTGGCGGTCAACACACGGAGGCATTGAAAGACTCAGAGGGATGACCTCAGTTACACCTTTTCACTGAAGCAGAAAGAGAAAGAGAAAACGGGGCAGAGGAAGAGTTGATTTTGTGGTTTCATATAGAATCTGGTCTGGTGCCATATGTTGTGATGGGTCTAAAGGCCTCAAAGTGCTGAGGGGGACACTGAAGTTGTTTGCTGGTATACAGACTGTGGAATGATTCCAGCTCAGCAAAGAAACAGGCCATCATGACAAATGTCCTAAAAAAAAAACAGAAACAGGAGGAGAAGTGCTGATGTTAAAATCTCTGCGACAAACTGAAGAAACCTGACAAAGAATGATCCCTTATACTGTATGTTCAGTATAACAGCAGTGGTTTACATATAATCGTACAGGCACTTTGGGACCAACAAGACCCCCGCCAGGCCAACAACAGTTCAAAAAATTTATTTTTATATGCCAGATATCGTCAAATCCCCACACATTTGGGAATAATCATGTGCGTTAGGAACGTCTGTGCTGTGCTGTTCTGAAATTCAAGTCAGCCCTGCTCTGTGTCGACTTCACCCGTTCAGTTCTCTCCGTCTTTACAGCCTCTCGAGTGTCGTTGACGGAGGTCCATATCACGATGCCATGGTGAAATTTTAATCCAAGCCAAGAAAAATGAAGTGCAGCAATGATTCATGGAGTGTGTGTTCATAACGTGCTAATGTGCACTTTGCACCGACTGTTTAACAATTGAGTGGTGTAACAGTCATGTGACTGTGTTACATTTAATTTTGTGGATTTGATCATTTTGATTATTTATTTATATTCAAGTTTTTTACATCAATTACAAAGATGTCATTTAGTGATTTAAGCACAGCCATTACATCTGTACTTTTGGGAGTTTGCTTTTGGGAAGATTAACAAAGATTAAACTCTGTGCCCTGTTTTTAACATCATCACTGAACAGTAAATGGATTGTGACTGTGCCCTGTCTGACTTGGAGTACATCTGATGGCCCTAAATGATTGTTTTCCATTCTGACACACAGCCTCCTCTTGCGTCACCTCACCTCACACAGCTGTTTGGCCTGTGAGGATCGAGCACAGCTTGTAAATGAGAGCCAAGTCAAAACCTACAACAGTTCACAACCTCTCCTTTCACATTCTACACACACTAATGCTACGGCATAGGATAGAAACGTAGCTATACCACGTAGCTAATACTACCTGTAGTAATATCAATGAGTCAAAAAAAGTATGCTTAAACCTAACCCAAAACGATTATCAGGTCAAAGACTAGACAGACAGCGCATCTGTTGGACTGTGTATGAAAATCTAAAATCAACAGCAAAGTGCAAGAGAAAAATGGGACTACAACCTGCACCTCATATCATTCAACATTAAACTTGACTTAGAGACTGAAGTTAGTATAAAGCCCATACCTATCTAGTACAAAATGAATCTTTGTTGACATGTGGGGAAAAAAGCATAACTTAAAGGCTGCGGTTAGGTTGTGTCTTTCACATTTCTTCATTCCATTAAAAGGAAAACATCAGATGAGAGTTGAGATGAACTTTAATGATCCCACACGAGGGAACTTTGTCACAGCAGCTCATAAGCATAGGCAGGAAAGACAGTGACAAAAAAGAAGAAAGTGAAAATGTAAGGGAACACAGATACAGAAAAAGGAGGTGCACTCACGACTGTCAAGATCCTACGCTTAATGCTCTGCTCCAGACAGGGGAAGCTCAAATTGAGTTTCCTCTGCCTTCCAACTTCGCCCCCTGTGGAGCATTTTCCTCTTGTGATGATACGCTGTGCACTGCCTTTGACCAAGTGATAAAAATTGATGGTTGGGAGGCGCACCCCCACGCAGTCATTACGCACCCACATTTTGTGACAGATTGGCTATATCAAGTGAGCCATGACACTCAGATGGATGAGGAAATAACCCAGTTGTTGGTGCCTAAAAGGATTTTCCAGGCAGCTCATCATAAGCCGTGGCAAGACACTGCGGCATGTAATGGCCCATTTCTACTTGCCTGACATTCAAGCAGACGTAATGTTTGAAACATAAATAAATGAGTTTTTAAAAATCAAACCTCTCGCTTTCACCTTTCACTCCAGCAACTGACAGAATGGAAACACTGGATGTCACCTGAGAGCCATTTTGGTTCTGTCACTGACTGCTTTGTGTGTGTGTGTTTGTGTGTGTGTGTGTGCTCACGCATGTGTGAGACTGAGGGGAAAGTGTCTTCGTATTTATTGTTTCTAGTCTCTTTTTTCTGTTTTTGTAGAAATAGTAACCAAACATCATTCACTTATCTCTCACACAGTCAGACACTCCCTATTCTCTCTCCCTCATCTCTGAAGTGAACGTCTTGTCCTGTTACATTGTGTTTCTTGGCTCTCCTCTGACAACAACACTTGAGAAGTTAACAGGGTTGTCACTCCATTTTTTCTCCCTCTCTCTCTCTGTGCTTTCTCTCGCTGCTTTCCCTCTCCCTTTGAAGTGAACATCTTGTCCTGTTACACCGTGTTTGAGCTCCTCCCAGGCTGTGACACTTGAGAAGTGAATAGGTAGTATCAGAACCTCATGGAGAACAAGAGGTGCTCAACTCCCGTGTAAAAAGGTTGTGGTGTACTCTGCTTCGAGCCGCACTAAAAACAACTGAGCCTTCCACCATAATTTGGATTGGAACACAGTGTTAGGAAAAAGGAACAGATCTGTGAAAGTGTCACTTTGACAACTGAGTGAACACCTGGGGAGGCGGCCGCTTTTGAGGATGGCAGGGATAGAAAAACTGGATCGGGATCATTTTCAGTCTCAGAACCTGCAGTGGAAGGGGCTGACTAAAGCCTTAATAAAAAGTTGCCAACACGGCCTTGAGAAAGACACAGAAAGGCCCTGTGGAAACTCTGTGGAGGCGACGATGACAGGCAGAAGATATCTTTTCAGCATAATCCTTCCCTGCATAAATTGGAGTTGACAGAAATGCTGTGTATAATAATTCAAGTTCCCTTGCACATACAGTATGTATCCTTATTTCTGCTTCCACTGCATCAGACTTACCTAAATAGTGGTCATATATCATGCATATTTTCAAACGCTAACTACGGAAATGCATAACCGTACAAGTGCATGGTTGACAGTAAGGATGGGCCAACTAGCCAGCTAAGCTTCTTTACATGAAACGATGAACAATGAGAACTCTGATAGTCCTAATGTAACCATCTCTGCCTTCAAACTACAGTGACCTATTTACTTCCTTCATCAGCTTCATGCGATTCAGTTTTGCAGTGTCACTGCGCGCATTAGGCAGAAGGCGACGAGACGGCCTGACAGGCTGCTCGTCCAGATGTTGGATTGAAATGTTCAGTCAGCAGCCTGCTTCCTTTACCACTAGATTCAAAGCCAACTTGAGCTGAGCTGAAGCGAGCCGAAACCTCAGTTTCCTGGCCCTACTTCATAGCAGGACTAGGGTGCCCTGGTCTCCTGCCTTACCGGGCCAATGAGAGGCAACAATGCACAGACATTGCAGCATAAAAATGATGGGAAGATGGAAGAGTTTGAGGCAAAATAAATAATAAAAGGTGCCTCTAATCTTTTCTCTCATTCATAAACGTAAGTTGCCGGCTTTTTACAGTCTGTTGTTTTTTTCCCCCATGAAACATTCTTCTTTCTAGCACCTCTTTCCACACATTTTCCTCATTTGCATGTCCCGTGAGTGATTCATAAGAGCATACCGCCACGTTAAGAATAAGACGTGCTTTGGGCTTTCGCTAAATTTTCACAACATTTTGTGATGATTAAACATGTATGACATGTGTGGTTGTCAGAGACGTATCTGCACCACTTAATCCCTTTATCCTCTCCACTGGTGTTGTGCTTCAAACGGCCTCTTCCTCTGCTGAAGTTTTGGTGTTTTGGGACTCCCGGTGGTGTCTCTAAGCTTTTTTCTTTACAGTTCATCTCTCATGTTATCACCAGCCAAGCTGTTGTTTTTACGCTCGAGATCACAATGACAAGTTTTACAATTATTTCCCAAACCATTTTCCCTGTTTTACTGTTGCAGCATTTCTACCTGAGAGTGTTATCATTCCCCACAACCTCCTCTCTTAAAACTAAGAGTTCTTTTGCTGCTTTCTTCGGCCCTTGCCCATTTTCTGTCTATTTTGCCATCCAAACAGGGCCTTATATATGCATTACCTTATTAACATGTTAATTGTAATTGGCTGCTGCGTGTGGTGTAGATTTAAAGTGGTACAAATTCAATGATTACAGCCCAGTGGCCCACTGTGTTTAGAATTTTACAACAACAAAAACTTTTGCAGCTTATCTTTGAGAAGCACTTGAAAAATCTGTTCTAACTATTCACAACAACAAAGTCTTAGAGGTGGATTGCAGGCGATATCCACGCACTCACTGCCATATGGTCCCAAGACCAAATTCTAAAAGATTTAGATTAGATTTAGGGCTGTGTGTGTGCCAGGAAATGGCTCAAATGTTTTCCAAAACAATATGCACCAATCTTATATTTGACAGGATTCACCTGCAGCAGAAAAAACACCAAAAATCTTCATGGTTACTCAAAAGTTTGTCTACAATACAAGAATTTTTAATCTGAATGGCCTGCAAATGTGGTTGTAGAAAGGGGCGCACATTCCCCCTTTCCCACCTGGGTTTGCTCAGCCATTTAGCCACACTGCGCTAGATGAGTGACTACTGGTTGGTCAGGCTGCCTGTATGGAGGAAGTCAGTATTATGCCCTCCACAATATCGGAAATGAGGTGGCCTCTTGTGTCAGAAGTGGTGGTCTATACCTCGCCTTGGCACCATTGGTGTACAGGAGCAAGGTGAATGCGACAGTCCAAATTGTTTAGAAAAAGGTTCAAAACCTGGTTACATCCTATCCCATCTGACACCTCGCAAATACGCATCATCGTAGCCTGTGTAGACAATGGTAAAATGATGCATGTCAGACTGTACAGCGGTGTTCTTCTAGTTTTAACACTGTAGATCTGAACTGTTATCTTATCTTTACATGTTTTTGATGCTATGGTTATGTGGACATACAGTAAATATGCTTTAGGGATAAAAGTTCACTGTTACTGTGCGCGCCTTTGCCTGAATGTGTCTGGAGTGTCGAGTGGGTGGCAAGTTGTGTGCGTAACCGCAGCGCTCTCCTTCTCAGCAGCCCACCATTAAACCCTGGTGCCTTCCCGCTCCCTGCACACCAGGATTAACAGCACTAAAATGGGTCTGTTAGTGCACCACGTCCTCTTTTCCTCCCACACCAACTAACACACATGGCATGGTCCAAAGCTCTGCATTTTCCTGACACCCTGCCTCTGTAGTTCTTTTTTGGTGCTTCACAAGCCCTCAGCCGCCTGAGCCTTCTCCAATAAATTATGCTGAAGTGCTCTCAGTAGGGGGCTAAACCCAGAATATCCTCTGTTTTACAGACCTACAGACCAGAGCAGACGACAGAGGGAGGAAGAGAAGGAGGGAGGTCATGGGCTGTGATCCCCAACATGTTCCCTCTTTCCCTCCGTTGTTGTTTGTCTTCTTTCTCTTCGTCTTTAGCTGTATTTATGTATCATATGCCCTTGTGAACAATTATGAACAGACTAAAACAAATGCATATGGCGGAGACCTGATAAGAGTATCCATTCAGTACAATAATAATATCATGATAATGTTAATAAAAATTATAAAACACTTATCCAAATCAATGTTACAAAGTGCGTCACCTTTAGGGAAAACAGATAAGAACAAAACACAGCCGTTATAAAACCAGCAAGACCAAAGTAAGTTATATAAGTACAAGAGTAGGTTAATTGAAACTATAATTTATATCTATCATTACTATAAAAACTATAACTAAAACAAAATATAGTCTAACAAATTCGCCTGTGTGTATGTTTCTTATGTTTGAGCAGACATTATGAATCCATTTCAACACGTACCATGTAATCTGAGATATGCATTGGTATGAGCCAAATATTAATAATTAGACAGAGTCATTTATGGGAAACATGTTTTGGAGAACAATGAGTGTAGCTCCACTTCCTCTTACCTCCTCTTATTTGATAGGGAAAGTGAGACATATTCTCTGCTAAATTGTATTCATACCATATGGCATGTCATATGGGAATATATAACTGCCACCTGACACAGACACGGATATAAGACAACACACCATCATTGCCATGTTGGTTCCTGTCTGCTTTATCTAGAAACAGATGGGAGATTAGACGAGATGATAAAGTCCTGTTTCTTATTCACATCGTACTGAACGGACTGCCAGGCATATGGGTATCTTACAGCCTTTTAACTCTCATCAGGATGGACAAATGTGTCATTCACTCATTCAATAACTGCATACACAAAAAGACATAGAGGACATACTGTTTGATGCTTTACTGGTCTTCTAACCACAGAAAAATCATTTTTACCCGTGAAAAGAGTCTTGCGTGTTACACATCTTAAAATAGAAAAAAAATCACCATTGTGTCTGCAGGTTTATGAATTACCGCCTACCTTTTGCATCTCGTCAGGCAGTGGGTAGAGCGGAGGACAGTGAAGAGCCATCTTCAGTTCCTTCTCCTCGTTTTCCACCCCCATAGATATATTCCTGTCTCCTGGAAACAAGCAGAAAATCCAGCAGATTTAGCTGTACTAAAAAGGTATACTAAGTGAATAAAGGATTCATACGGTGAATCATTGTCAGTATTCCGACGTGACCTCATGCTGGCGGAACACGTACTTCTCAAGCATGAGCAAGTTATATATATATTGTGTTTATATTTACGTGGCTGCAATATTCTGCCTCCAAAAGAAAGATGTGAAATATTGAGCACATTTTAAATTTGCTTCCTTTTGGAGCAGTTGTTTCTCACAACGAGCTCTTCAGAGAAGATTAGATTGCCTGACACTGTTGCAGAGTTTCAGTTCTTAGTAAAGGCGCAGCAGAATGAATGTGAAGAAGAACTAGAAAGGGAAAAAGTCAATTCAAAACATCAATGCAAAAGGAAAACTATCAAAAGATTTCTCAGACTTTCTCAAAACACTATTGTGCAGTCCTGTCCAGACGGTGCGTGGTACAATTAAAGTGATGAATAGTACTTATCCTCTGAGGATGATGTAAAGCTAAATCCCTTAGCGTGATGTCCACCATATTAAACCCATTTGCAGTACACTCTATGCAATAGATTAATCAGGCAAGCTTATGGCATTAAGATTATGAACTGTAGATTATGGCATTTCACATCTGAAGGTATTTTGACGCAGCCATACACAGCCTGATTTCCACTTCAGGTTTACAACAGTAATTCCATTGACTCTTTTCAATCATGAAATGATGACTTTAAGCAGGTTAGTAGCAGGATTACTCAATAAATTATGAAACAGTTTCCATGAAAATTGATAGGCAGGTTGGATTTGATCCAGCGGAAAAAAACATTAAATTTTGTACCTCTCGGCCTGATGGTGGCACTGTAATCACCTGTTTTAAGTTTTGACCCATCTTGGATTCCTTGAGTCTGACCACCAACATAAGGTATATCTTACTTTTTGATATTCGTTATGTTCCTATTGCTATGACTTCCTGCCAAAGTTGACTCATTCTTCAAAAAGTGCCACATCTCATGAATGAATGAGTCAACTGTAACCACACTTTGTGGGCATGGTGGTCACCACTTGTGCAAAAAAAAAAAAAACCCATCAGTGGACCTGCTGGTGGTGCAACAACCACAACAATAACAGTTAAATTTTGCCAATAACTTTGTAACTATTCGTGGTGGGGGTGGAATCCATCCCAGCAATCATTCGGCAAAAGTCAGGGTTCAACCCTGACAGGTCACCAGCCTATAACAGGGCTGACACATAGAGACAGACAACACAATCACACTCCTATTCACACCTAGAGGCAATTTACCTAAGCTGCATGTCTTTGGAGGTGGGAGGTAACCAGAGTACTTGGTGGAAAAAAACACACAGACACGGGGCAAACTCTGCCCGAGGTGCCAACCCACAAATTTCTGGCAATGAGGCAACATTGTTAATCACCAAGCCATCATGTCACCGCTTTTGAACCAGACGTGACACAGTGAAAATTCTGTTGGTACTTAGTTGGTACTAAGGAGTTTTGAGATTTTGGTGCAGGCTGCAAAAAAAAAAAATCTGCTCCGTAAGACACAGTTAGTTGTGTGTTAATGGTTGCAGAAGTTTGCGTGAAGAGAACAGTAATAGAAGCCACACCACGCCTCTGTTTATTCATCTGTGTGTGCATGCTGTAAAGTCTTTATCTATCTGCTTGCTGTCAGTGAAGGGAAAGCATCACGCCAACTCAACACCTGACCTCAGATTAAATATCTGCAGCTCGCTCAGGGCTGGAGGTCGGTCACTCTATCAGATGAGCCCCTGTGCACGGCTGCATGCCACACATTAATTGCCCTGACAGACTATCTGAGGGGAATAGAGGACACAAAGGGAAATATACCATGTAGACACGCAGTCATCCAACTGCATGTGATCCAAAAAAGACACGCAGGCTTTACTTGATACACACATTTAAACATTTAAGTACAAGCATGTCAACAAACACATGTACTCCTTCACAACGTCACACACTCTGGTGATCACGCACAAATCCACCCCAATCAAAGAGCAGGCTTCATGCTCACGCACGCTAATGGCCTGATTGCCCCTCTGTCTCTAGGCTCTGTATTTAAAAGACAGCACAGATCCTCAGTCACGGGCTCACAGAATGCAGATAAATTAGTAACGCCCTGAGACAGCATTAAGCAAGCCTGTGTTTCAAAATGGACTCCATCAAAGAGCTGCTTTTGCATGACAACTTTTCCCCAGTGACATTTTTTAGCCTTGATTGAACTATTAATCAGTCTGATGTGAGAGACGCAAGCTGTTCATAAACTCATCTGTTCTGCATGGACGCACGCCTGAGTCGTGAGAGGAACTTACACGAACACATGAACTTACACATGCCCTCAGTCTGGCATGACCACCATCACCGCTGGTCACACTGATTGCGGCATCAAGGAAAAATTGTCCCTAAGTTTCAATTTTTGCGTAATTAAATAATTACGTCCTCATTCATTCATCATCAACATTCATTCATCTTTATGCAGATGACACAGCTCTGTATTGTTCAAATTCAATGCACTCATTACTGAAAATCTTTGAATAATCTCAAAATTCACACAGCCATCATTTAGTTTTAAATACAGGAAAAACTAAGTGGATGATGTCTAAAACATCCACGCATATTGATTCTCATCCTCACTCTGCAAACAAAAACAAATACCTTGGAATGTGGTTTGATCATAAACTTAATTTCGAATACCACTGAAACAAATTGGCCACAAAACTGCAGACAAAACTTTGCTTCCCATATCGAAATAAAACCACTTTTCCTATATTGCACAGAAAGAGAATTGTTGTGTCAACATTTTTATCTGTTCTGGATTATGGTGATGTTATTTATGGCGGAGCCAGTCCCTCCACCCTGAAACCATTGAATCTCGTCAACCACTCAGCCCTAAGATTTATTATTAGTGACAGCTATAGCACACACCACTGTCTTTAATATAAAAAGGTTGGCTGGCCATCTCTCGCAGTAAAATGGGACCAGCATTGCTTTTTATTTATTTACAAGGCCACACTGCATAAACTTCGGGCCTATATTGCATCACTTCTAATACAGAACATCCACAGTCTTGGTACTCGCTCTCAGAACTCATTCATGCTCCATATTCCATCAGTCAGAATTAGGAAAAATGTCCTTCACATACATCACATCTTACACTGGGAACAATCTACAAAGCTCTTTCAATCTGGACGCTTTGGTGACGTTCCAAACATTCAAAGGTCAGATTGAAAATGTTGTTTTACTTACATGTAGTGGTGGGCCGATATCAGGACCCGACTCATATTGGATTTTTTTGACAAGTATGGAAATTTGGGAGTAAAAAAATCTGCTATCAATATATCAGCAATATATATATATATATATATATATAAATGACAGAATATACGAGCAGTGATCCCTAAAAGTGGTTACAAAGATATGTAATACGGGAAGGACATTTTATATATATATTAAGTATATATAGCAAACTTTGTTAAACAAACATCTCAACATCAGTACACTGAACTTACATAACAAAAAAACATACACTCATATATGGAGAAAATAAACATAAAATGCTGTCTATACAACTTAAATAAGAATCTTGGTGCATATGGGTGAACATATACTCCGATATACTGTATCTGTGATAGTCCAATATCGGCCAATAAAAACGAGGAACAATATATCGGTTGGGCCCTAACTGAAGCTGAAATTCTTCTGACTGTATGAATTATGTTGTCAAACCGTTGCATCATGTGAATTCCACACAGGAAGCACGCGAGAGAATAATGAATTAATAAATTAATAATCGAAGTTGGGGACAAGTCAACAAAAATGGAGACATCACCTCAGTGTTTGTTTCTACTCTTCTCTGTCCTCAACACTTCATTCATTGAATGTTAGCTAAAACAACAAAAGCATTGCAATGGCGAATATAATGCACACGTTGTTTTCATTCAGCTAGCATAAAACTGTTTTGTGGAGGTTTACAGTGGTAGCCTACACCTGCGGTCTACTCTGATGTTAAACGACGAATTTTAGGAATTTAACTTAATTTAGGAATTTTATTATTTAATTGACATGCTAAAATCTAACTTTATCAGGGTGAAAACACAAACAAATGAAGAAAGTCGACAGCCTTGAACAAGCTGAAAGTAATCCGCAATCAGTACTCAGTCACAAACGCACACACAAACACTTAATTCAACTACGCAGTCTATCCACAAACAACATCGTCGGGGGTTAGTTAAATTCTTTTATCACTTTAGGGATATAAAAACTTCACTCACCCATGTTTTAACAGTTCGGAAAGACGGCGAGATTAACGTGAAAATGTTCGAATGTAGGACCCGACTACTTCCTGGCACGGGCTACCATACTGTAGACTGTTCCTATGGAAACGACGCAGCCGAGGCACGCAGCGTACCGAAGGACCAAGGGAAGCAGGGAAGGAAGGAAGAAAAGAAAGAAAGAAAGAAAGAAAGAATCAATGTAGAAAGTCTTAGTTTCAATAATTATAATGTATTTTATTTTTAGATATGTATTTTTGTTTGTTTGTTTATTGCTGCTGCTACTGGTTTCATCTCCAAAATAGAACAAAGATTTTGCCATTCTGTGATTTGTCAGACTAATGAAAGCATTACTGGATGCTATTGTGTGCAAAAGGCAGACAGCCTCAGTCAGATTAGCTGCCTGAGCTCGGTCTGCTTGCATGCAGAGGTTACACTGCTGCACGCTCTGTTTGGGTTGTGTGCATTTGATTCATTTCCGCGAATGTAATGTGAAATTACGGCCAGACAGTCCCACAGGGGGTTTTGTCACAGTTCATGGTCCTAGATGGCTTGCAAATGTATCTAGAGAGATATTTGCATCTTTTTTTTCCGTGACATCACAGCTCTCCCAGTGTCTAAATATGGTATCTAAATGTCAGGTATCATGCCTCACACAGACAGACAGATGTGAAGCAAAAGACATGGACATCCCGTGCTTGTTTTTCTCCTTCCCTCCAGTATAGTTGTGAATCATGTAGACCTTCTCCACCCCACCACCACCCCAACCTCCCACGACTCTTGCAGTACGATAAACACCTAATGGAGCATCATTGTCATTTCTCATTGTCATTGGGTAATTTTCAAGCATATCAGTGATCAATGTCTGAAGTTCCATCACAGCTCTCCCAGTGTGTCCACGTTCCTAGTTTTATTCTCTTTTCAAAGGAAATTCTAAATACCATTGCTTCACAAGTAAGGCGATACGGTAATGAATTTCTGGATTTTTTAGACTGTTAATTTTTATATCTCTTCTATGTGGTATACTGAATTATTGATGGGTTTCTAGCGGGAAATGGCCAATTTAAAGTCCTTTAAATATCCCTGAAAGCTTTGTCTTAATGTGGACACAACCAATTAATGTACCTGTGTTTAGGGGGTTGTTGATTACATAATGAGTGTCATCATTTATATAGCTGAGATCATTTTGATTTTAGTTGGTCTGCTTGTTGAACACAGACAGGTTTTTAATTGTTCAAACAAATTACCCTTATTTGGCAGGGTGAGTTCAGTATTTAGGAGCACCTGCAGCGACTGGTAGCTCAGCTTCTATAGAGTCTGTTTCTGGCACGCAATGCTATGTGAATAAGTGTTTAATGATGCTGGGTGTGCTGGGCGTTGCGTGCACATGTTAGACAGAGGGAGGAGAGGGAGACAGCGGGGGAGGAGTGAAAGGTGGATGTGTGCAGGCGTAAATCCACAGATTCATAAAGGGAGGAGGGGCGAATGTGACCCACTGTTCTTTTTTTGGCTTTAAATGGCCAACATTTTTACGCATGAGATATTTTGTGCTGGGCTATGTGGGCCAAATCTGTCGGTCAACCATGCAGGATACACTCACCAAAATCACGAGACAATAATGCAGGGCGAACGACTCATGTAATGCTGAATCTGAAAAGGAAGATAATTGTGAATTTGACACTTTATAAAAGCAAATAAACCAAACTGACACTCTTATGTTGAAAATATAAATAAGCAAATTGCTTGTACAAGACTTTGTCTGCCAAGTTCAGATATCAAATTAAACTTAAATTGTTATTTATGTATCAGGATTGGTAACCTGGACCAGAAAACACATTAAACTGTCACACACATTAAAAAAAAAATATCTGCTGTATGATTCTTAAAATATTCGCACTCATTCATTCTTACTCACTGAAATGTTGCTGTAATTATTATTCTATTGCATAAATCCACTTTTGTCCAATACTTGGCAAAAGAATACAAGCTAACCTGAACACTCCTTCATTAGACTAAAACAGAACAAAAGTACCTTGAGGTTTGGTTCACCTGTGAGGAAGATGGAGCATGAGATTGACAGAATCAGTGCGGCCTCTGCTGCGACTCCGATCCTGTTGGCAAAGCTGTCAATTTACAGATCTATTTAAGTTTCAACTCTTACCTACAGTCGTGACTTCTGGGTAAACTGTGAGAATGAGCTCGCTGAAATGAGTTTTCTCTGCAGGGTGTCAGGATTCACCCTCAGGGCCAGGATGAGGAGTTGAGACATCAGGAGGAAGCTCACAGTAGGACCAAAGCTGGGGAGGTTGGGGTCGTGGTCCCAGCAGGGAGGAGACCACAGGGCAGACCCAGAATGCACTGGGGGTATTATATGTTCATTTTGACCTGAGAACATCCTGGGATTTGCCAGGAGTGGCTGGGGGACGTGGCCAGGGAGGGATTAACAATATTAGCTGTTGTAGCTCTGCCAACACCTGACTAAACTAACACTAAGATACTAGAATTTCCTCACCTAAATGTAATATAAAATTGTTCTGTTGAGGTGAATCTGAAGTTATCCACTTCTTCTGGCTAGCTAGTTTGCGCGCCAGTGGCAATACAGGCACACCCATCACCCCATCTCACATCAATACAGTTTGTGACACAAGAATCAGTGACCTATTTAAGTACATTTTATTTTATTTTATTGACATAGATCGCACATTTGTCTCACACACACTCACGTGTACACACACACACTAAGCCACATCTATCAAATTCCAATCCATATCTGTATGTATCTACAGTATATACGTCTGTCGGTCTATCTTTTTTTTCTGTCAGTCTGTCTGTCTTTGAGTTAGTTAATCTGTCTTTCTTGTCTGTCTGTCTGTCTGTATATCAGTTGGTTTGTCTTTCTTGTCTGTCTGTCTGTATGTCAGTTGGTTTGTCTTTCTTGTCAGTCTGTCTGTATGGCTGTGTGTCAGTTGGTTTGTCTTTCTTGTCAGTCTGTCTGCTGTATGTCAGTTGGTTTGTTTTTCTTGTCAGTCTGTCTGTATTTCTGTATGTTAGTTGGTTTGTCTTTCTTGTCAGTCTGTCTGTCTGTATGTCAGTTGGTTTATCTTTCTTGTCAGTATGTCTGTATGTCAGTTGGTTTGTCTTTCTTGTCAGTCTGTCTGTATGTCAGTTGGTTTATCTTTCTTGTCAGTATGTCTGTATGTCAGTTGGTTTGTCTTTCTTGTCAGTATGTCTGTATGTCAGTTGGTTTGTCTTTCTTGTCAGTCTGTCTGTATGTCAGTTGGTTTATCTTTCTTGTCAGTATGTCTGTATGTCAG